>JAPDOI010001606.1:142500-160132 GCA_029168955.1 Aplectana chamaeleonis | reverse complement strand
ATGAACGAACTTATTCGAAATTCGTTCGTTCGGAATAAAAATGAACGAATTTGTTCGAAATTCGTTCGTTCGAAATTAAAATGAACGATTTGTTCGAAATTCGTTCGTTCGAAACAAAAAATGAACGAATTTTTTCGAAATTTGTTCGTTCGAAACAAAAAATGAACGAATTTGTTCGAAATTCGTTCGTTCGAAATAAAAATGAACGAATTTATTCGAAATTCGTTCGTTCGAAATAAAAATGAACGAATTTATTCGAAATTCGTTCGTTCGAAATAAAAAATGAACGATTTGTTCCGAAATTCGTTCGTTCGAAAACAAAAATGAACGAATTTTTTCGAAATTCGTTTGTTCGAAATAAAAATGAACGAATTTGTTCGAAATTCGTTCGTTCGAAATAAAAATGAACGAATTTATTCGAAATTCGTTCGTTCGAAATAAAAATGAACGAATTTATTCGAAATTCGTTCGTTCGAAATAAAATGAACGAATTTATCCGAAATTCGTTCGTTCGAAATAAAAATGAACGAATTTATCCGAAATTCGTTCGTTCGAAATAAAATGAACGAATTTATTCGAAATTCGTTCGTTCGAAATAAAAATGAACGAATTTATTCGAAATTCGTTCGTTCGAAATAAAAATGAATGAATTTATTCGAAATTCGTTCGTTCGAAATAAAAAATGAACGAATTTATTCGAAATTCGTTCGTTCGGAAATAAAAAATGAACGAATTTATCCGAAATTCGTTCGTTCGAAATAAAAAATGAACGAATTTATTCGAAATTCGTTCGTTCGAAATAAAAATGAACGAATTTATTCGAAATTCGTTCGTTCGAAATAAAAAATGAGCGAAATTATTCGAAATTCGTTCGTTCCGAAATAAAAAATGAACGAATTTATTCGAAATTCGTTCGTTCGAAATAAAAATGAACGAATTTATCCGAAATTCGTTCGTTCGAAAATAAAATGAACGAATTTATCCGAGGAATTCGTTCGTTCGAAATAAAAAAATGAACGAATTTATTCGAAATTCGTTCGTTCGAATATAAAATGAACGAATTTATTCGAAATTCGTTCGTTCGAAATTAAAAATGAACGAATTTATTCGAAATTCGTTCGTTCGGAAATTAAAAATGAACGAATTTATTCGAAATTCGTTCGTTCGAAATAAAAATGAACGAATTTATTCGAAATTCGTTCGTTCGAAATAAAAAATGAACGAATTTATTCGAAATTCGTTCGTTCGAAATTAAAAATGAACGAATTTATTCGAAATTCGTTCGTTCGAAATAAAAATGAACGAATTTATTTCGAAATTCGTTCGTTCGAAACAAAAAAATGATCGAATTTTTTCGAAATTCGTTTGTTCGAAACAAAAAATGAACGAATTTGTTCGAAATTCGTTCGTTCGAAATTAAAAATGAACGAATTTATTCGAAATTCGTTCGTTCGAAATAAAAAATGAACGAATTTATTCGAAATTCGTTCGTTCGGAAATTAAAAATGAATGAATTTATTCGAAATTCGTTCGTTCGAAATAAAAATGAACGAATTTATTCGAAATTCGTTCGTTCGAAATAAAAATGAACGAATTTTTTCGAAATTCGTTTGTTCGAAATAAAAATGAACGAATTTGTTCGAAATTCGTTCGTTCGGAATAAAAAATGAACGAATTTATTCGAAATTCGTTCGTTCGAAAAAAAAAGAACGAATTTATTCGAAATTCGTTCGTTCGAAATAAAAAATGAACGAATTTATTCGAAATTCGTTCGTTCGAAATAAAAAATGAACGAATTTATTCGAAATTCGTTCGTTCGAAATAAAAAATGAACGAATTTATCCGAAATTCGTTCGTTCGAAATAAAAAATGAACGAATTTATCCGAAATTCGTTCGTTCGAAATAAAAAATGAACGAATTTATTCGAAATTCGTTCGTTCGAAATTAAAAATGAACGAATTTATTCGAAATTCGTTCGTTCGGAATAAAAAATGAATGAATTTATTCGAAATTCGTTCGTTCGAAATAAAAAATGAACGAATTTATTCGAAATTCGTTCGTTCGAAATAAAAAATGAACGATTTGTTCGAAATTCGTTCGTTCGAAATTAAAAATGAACGAATTTATTCGAAATTCGTTCGTTCGAAATAAAAAATGAATGAATTTATTCGAAATTCGTTCGTCCGAAATTAAAAATGAACGAATTTATTCGAAATTCGTTCGTTCGAAATAAAAAATGAACGAATTTATTCGAAATTCGTTCGTTCGAAATAAAAAATGAACGAATTTATCCGAAATTCGTTCGTTCGAAATAAAAATGAACGAATTTATCCGAAATTCGTTCGTTCGAAATAAAAAATGAACAGAATTTATTCGAAATTCGTTCGTTCGAAATTAAAAATGAACGAATTTATTCGAAATTCGTTCGTTCGGAATAAAAATGAATGAATTTATTCGAAATTCGTTCGTTCGAAATAAAAAGAACGAATTTATTCGAAATTCGTTCGTTCGAAATAAAATGAACGAATTTATCCGAAATTCGTTCGTTCGAAATAAAAAATGAACGAATTTATTCGGAAATTCGTTCGTTCGAAATAAAATGAACGAATTTATTCGAAATTCGTTCGTTCGAAATAAAAAATGAGCAGAAATTATTCGAAATTCGTTCGTTCGGAATAAAAATGAACGAATTTATTCGAAATTCGTTCGTTCGAAAAAGAACGAATTTATTCGAAATTCGTTCGTTCGAAATAAAAATGAACGAATTTATTCAGAAATTCGTTCGTTCGAAATAAAAATGAACGAATTTATTCGAAATTCGTTCGTTCGAAATTAAAAATGAACGATTTGTTCGAAATTCGTTCGTTCGAAATAAAAATGAACGAATTTTTTCGAAATTCGTTCGTTCGAAATAAAAAAATGAACGAATTTGTTCGAAATTCGTTCGTTCGAAATTAAAAATGAACGATTTGTTCGAAATTCGTTCGTTCGAAACAAAAAATGAACGAATTTTTTCGAAATTCGTTCGTTCGAAATAAAAATGAACGAATTTGTTCGAAATTCGTTCGTTCGAAATAAAAAATGAACGAATTTATTCGAAATTCGTTCGTTCGAAATTAAAAATGAACGATTTGTTCGAAATTCGTTCGTTCGAAACAAAAATGAACGAATTTTTTCGGAAATTCGTTCGTTCGAAACAAAAATGAACGAATTTGTTCGAAATTCGTTCGTTCGAAATTAAAATGAACGATTTGTTTCGAAATTCGTTCGTTCGAAACAAAAATGAACGAATTTTTTCGAAATTCGTTCGTTCGAAACAAAAATGAACGAATTTGTTCGAAATTCGTTCGTTCGAAATAAAAAATGAACGAATTTATTCGAAATTCGTTCGTTCGAAATAAAAATGAACGAATTTATTCGAAATTCGTTCGTTCGAAATAAAAATGAACGATTTGTTCAAAATTCGTTCGTTCGAAACAAAAATGAACGAATTTTTTCGAAATTCGTTTGTTCGAAACAAAAATGAACGAATTTATTCGAAATTCGTTCGTTCGAAATAAAAAATGAACGAATTTATTCGAAATTCGTTCGTTCGAAATAAAAAATGATTGAATTTATTCGAAATTCGTTCGTTCGAAATAAAAAATGAACGAATTTATTCGAAATTCGTTCGTTCGAAATAAAAAATGAACGAATTTATTCGAAATTCGTTCGGAATGAAAAATGAACGGATTTATTCGAAATTCGTTCGTTCGAAATAAAAATGAACGAATTTATTCGAAATTCGTTCGTTCGAAATAGATAAAAAATGAGCGAATTTATTCGAAATTCGTTCGTTCGAATAATAAAAATGAACGAATTTATTCGAAATTCGTTCGTTCGAAAAAAGAACGAATTTATTCGAAATTCGTTGGTTCGAAATAAAAAATGAACGAATTTATTCGAAATTCGTTCGTTCGGAATAAAAAATGAACGAACTTATTCGAAATTCGTTCGTTCGGAATAAAAAATGAACGAATTTGTTCGAAATTCGTTCGTTCGAAATTAAAAATGAACGATTTGTTCGAAATTCGTTCGTTCGAAACAAAAAATGAACGAATTTTTTAGAAATTCGTTCGTTCGAAACAAAAAATGAACGAATTTATTCGAAATTCGTTCGTTTGAATTAAAAAATGAACGAATTTATTCGAAATTCGTTCGTTCGGAATAAAAAATGAACGAACTTATTCGAAATTCGTTCGTTCGGAATAAAAAATGAACGAATTTGTTCGAAATTCGTTCGTTCGAAATTAAAAATGAACGATTTGTTCGAAATTCGTTCGTTCGAAACAAAAAATGAACGAATTTTTTCGAAATTCGTTCGTTCGAAACAAAAAATGAACGAATTTGTTCGAAATTCGTTCGTTCGAAATAAAAAATGAACGAATTTATTCGAAATTCGTTCGTTCGAAATAAAAAATGAACGAATTTATTCGAAATTCGTTCGTTCGAAATAAAAAATGAACGATTTGTTCGAAATTCGTTCGTTCGAAACAAAAAATGAACGAATTTTTTCGAAATTCGTTTGTTCGAAACAAAAAATGAACGAATTTGTTCGAAATTCGTTCGTTCGAAATTAAAAATGAACGAATTTATTCGAAATTCGTTCGTTCGGAATAAAAAATGAATGAATTTATTCGAAATTCGTTCGTTCGAAATAAAAAATGAACGAATTTATTCGAAATTCGTTCGTTCGAAATAAAAAATGAACGAATTTATTCGAAATTCGTTCGTTCGAAATAAAAAATGAACGAATTTATTCGAAATTCGTTCGTTCGAAATAAAAAATGAACGAATTGATCGAAATTCGTTCGTTCGAAATAAAAAATGAACGAATTTATTCGAAATTCGTTCGTTCGAAATAAAAAATGAACGAATTTATTCGAAATTCGTTCGTTCGAAATAAAAAATGAACGAATTGTTCGGAAATTCGTTCGTTCGAAATAAAAAAATGAACGAATTTTTTCGAAATTCGTTCGTTCGAAATAAAAATGAACGAATTTGTTCGAAATTCGTTCGTTCGAAATAAAAATGAACGAATTTATTCGAAATTCGTTCGTTCGAAATTAAAAATGAACGATTTGTTCGAAATTCGTTCGTTCGAAATAAAATGAACGAACTTTTCGAAATTCGTTCGTTCGAAATAAAAAATGAACGAATTTGTTCGAAATTCGTTCGTTCGAAATTAAAAATGAACGATTTGTTCGAAATTCGTTCGTTCGAAACAAAAATGAACGAATTTTTTCGAAATTCGTTCGTTCGAAATAAAAATGAACGAATTTGTTCGAAATTCGTTCGTTCGAAATAAAAATGAACGAATTTATTCGAAATTCGTTCGTTCGAAATAAAAATGAACGAATTTATTCGAAATTCGTTCGTTCGAAATAAAATGAACGATTTGTTCGAAATTCGTTCGTTCGAAACAAAAATGAACGAATTTGTTCGAAATTCGTTCGTTCGAAATAAAAATGAACGAATTTGTTCGAAATTCGTTCGTTCGAAATAAAAATGAACGAATTTATTCGAAATTCGTTCGTTCGGAATAAAAAATGAATGAATTTATTCGAAATTCGTTCGTTCGAAATAAAAATGAACGAATTTATTCGAAATTCGTTCGTTCGAAATAAAAAATGAACGAATTTATCCGAAATTCGTTCGTTCGAAATAAAAATGAACGAATTTATTCGAAATTCGTTCGTTCGAAATAAAATGAACGAATTTATTCGAAATTCGTTCGTTCGAAATAAAAAATGAGCGAATTTATTCGAAATTCGTTCGTTTGAAATTAAAATTGAACGAATTCATTCGAAATTCGTTCGTTCGAAATTAAAAATGAACGAATTCATTCGAAATTCGTTCGTTCGAAATTAAAAATGAACGAATTTATTCGAAATTCGTTCGTTCGAAATTAAAAATGAACGAATTTATTCGAAATTCGTTCGTTCGAAATTAAAAATGAACGAATTTATTCGAAATTCGTTCGTTCGAAATTAAAAATGAACGATTTGTTCGAAATTCGTTCGTTCGAAATAAAAAATGAACGAATTTATTCGAAATTCGTTCGTTCGAAATAAAAAATGAACGAATTTATTCGAAATTCGTTCGTTCGAAATAAAAAATGAACGAATTTATTCGAAATTCGTTCGTTCGAAATAAAAAATGAACGAATTGTTCGAAATTCGTTCGTTCGAAACAAAAAATGAACGAATTTTTTCGAAATTCGTTCGTTCGAAACAAAAAATGAACGAATTTGTTCGAAATTCGTTCGTTCGAAATTAAAAATGAACGATTTGTTCGAAATTCGTTCGTTCGAAATAAAAAATGAACGAATTTTTTCGAAATTCGTTCGTTCGAAACAAAAAATGAACGAATTTGTTCGAAATTCGTTCGTTCGAAATAAAAAATGAACGAATTTATTCGAAATTCGTTCGTTCGAAATTAAAAATGAACGATTTGTTCGAAATTCGTTCGTTCGAAACAAAAAATGAACGAATTTTTTCGAAATTCGTTCGTTCGAAACAAAAAATGAACGAATTTGTTCGAAATTCGTTCGTTCGAAATTAAAAATGAACGATTTGTTCGAAATTCGTTCGTTCGAAACAAAAAATGAACGAATTTTTTCGAAATTCGTTCGTTCGAAACACAAAAAATGAACGAATTTGTTCGAAATTCGTTCGTTCGAAAATAAAAATGAACGAATTTATTCGAAATTCGTTCGTTCGAAATAAAATGAACGAATTTATTCGAAATTCGTTCGTTCGAAATAAAAATCAACGATTTGGACGAAATTCGTGCGTGGGAAACAAAAAATGAACGAATTTGTTCGAAATTCGTTCGTTCGAAATAAAAAATGAACGAATTTGTTCGAAATTCGTTCGTTCGAAATTAAAAATGAACGAATTTATTCGAAATTCGTTCGTTCGGAATAAAAAATGAATGAATTTATTCGAAATTCGTTCGTTCGAAATAAAAAATGAACGAATTTATTCGAAATTCGTTCGTTCGAAATAAAAAATGAACGAATTTATCCGAAATTCGTTCGTTCGAAATAAAAAATGAACGAATTTATTCGAAATTCGTTCGTTCGAAATAAAAAATGAACGAATTTATTCGAAATTCGTTCGTTCGAAATAAAAAATGAGCGAATTTATTCGAAATTCGTTCGTTCGGAATAAAAAATGAACGAATTTATTCGAAATTCGTTCGTTCGAAATAAAAAATGAACGAATTTATTCGAAATTCGTTCGTTCGAAATAAAAAATGAACGAATTTATTCGAAATTCGTTCGTTCGAAATTAAAAATGAACGAATTTATTCGAAATTCGTTCGTTCGAAATTAAAAATGAACGAATTTATTCGAAATTCGTTCGTTCGAAATTAAAAATGAACGATTTGTTCGAAATTCGTTCGTTCGAAATAAAAAATGAACGAATTTATTCGAAATTCCTTCGTTCGAAATAAAAAATGAACGAATTTATTCGAAATTCGTTCGTTCGAAATTAAAAATGAACGAATTTATTCGAAATTCGTTCGTTCGAATTAAAAAATGAACGAATTTATTCGAAATTCGTTCGTTCGGAATAAAAAATGAACGAATTTATTCGAAATTCGTTCGTTCGGAATAAAAAATGAACGAATTTATTCGAAATTCGTTCGTTCGAAATAAAAAATGAACGAATTTATTCGAAATTTGTTCGTTCGAAATTAAAAATGAACGAATTTATTCGAAATTCGTTCGTTCGAAATTAAAAATGAACGAATTTATTCGAAATTCGTTCGTTCGAAATAAAAAATGAACGAATTTATTCGAAATTCGTTCGTTCGAAACAAAAAATGAACGAATTTTTTAGAAATTCGTTCGTTCGAAACAAAAAATGAACGAATTTATTCGAAATTCGTTCGTTTGAATTAAAAAATGAACGAATTTATTCGAAATTCGTTCGTTCGGAATAAAAAATGAACGAATTTATTCGAAATTCGTTCGTTCGGAATAAAAAATGAATGAATTTATTCGAAATTCGTTCGTTCGAAATAAAAAATGAACGAATTTATTCGAAATTCGTTCGTTCGAAATAAAAAATGAACGAATTTATCCGAAATTCGTTCGTTCGAAATAAAAAATGAACGAATTTATTCGAAATTCGTTCGTTCGAAATAAAAAATGAACGAATTTATTCGAAATTCGTTCGTTCGAAATAAAAAATGAGCGAAATTATTCGAAATTCGTTCGTTCGGAATAAAAAATGAACGAATTTATTCGAAATTCGTTCGTTCGAAAAAAAAGAACGAATTTATTCGAAATTCGTTCGTTCGAAATAAAAAATGAACGAATTTATTCGAAATTCGTTCGTTCGAAATAAAAAATGAACGAATTTATTCGAAATTCGTTCGTTCGAAATTAAAAATGAACGATTTGTTCGAAATTCGTTCGTTCGAAACAAAAAATGAACGAATTTTTTCGAAATTCGTTCGTTCGAAACAAAAAATGAACGAATTTGTTCGAAATTCGTTCGTTCGAAATTAAAAATGAACGATTTGTTCGAAATTCGTTCGTTCGAAACAAAAAATGAACGAATTTTTTCGAAATTCGTTCGTTCGAAACAAAAAATGAACGAATTTGTTCGAAATTCGTTCGTTCGAAATAAAAAATGAACGAATTTATTCGAAATTCGTTCGTTCGAAATAAAAAATGAACGAATTTATTCGAAATTCGTTCGTTCGAAAAAAAAATGAACGATTTGTTCGAAATTCGTTCGTTCGAAATAAAAATGAGCGATTTTTTTCGAAATTCGTTCGTTCGAAATAAAAAGTGAGCGAATTTATTGGAAATTCGTTCGTTGGGAATAAAAAATGAACGAATTTATTCGAAATTCGTTCGTTCGAAAAAAAAGAACGAATTTATTCGAAATTCGTTCGTTCGAAATAAAAAAATGAACGAATTTATTCGAAATTCGTTCGTTCGAAATTAAAAATGAACGAATTTATTCGAAATTCGTTCGTTCGAAATTAAAAATGAACGAATTTATTCGAAATTCGTTCGTTCGAAATAAAAATGAACGATTTGTTCGAAATTCGTTCGTTCGAAATTAAAAATGAACGAATTTATTCGAAATTCGTTCGTTCGAAATAAAAAATGAACGAATTCATTCGAAATTCGTTCGTTCGAAATAAAAAATGAACGAATTCATTCGAAATTCGTTCGTTCGAAATTAAAAATGAACGAATTAATTCGAAATTCGTTCGTTCGAAATTAAAAATGAACGAATTAATTCGAAATTCGTTCGTTCGAAATTAAAAATGAACGAATTTATTCGAAATTCGTTCGTTCGAAATAAAAAATGAACGAATTCATTCGAAATTCGTTCGTTCGAAATTAAAAATGAACGAAATTTTAGAAATTCGTTCGTTCGAAATAAAAAATGAACGAATTTATTCGAAATTCGTTCGTTTGAATTAAAAAAAATGAACGAATTTATTCGAAATTCGTTCGTTCGGAATAAAAAATGAACGAATTTATTCGAAATTCGTTCGTTCGGAATAAAAATGAATGAATTTATTCGAAATTCGTTCGTTCGAAATAAAAAATGAACGAATTTATTCGAAATTCGTTCGTTCGAAATAAAAAATGAACGAATTTATCCGAAATTTGTTCATTCGAAATAAAAATGAACGAATTTATTCGAAATTCGTTCGTTCGAAATAAAAATGAAGGAATTTATTCGAAATTCCTTCGTTCGAAATAAAAAAATGAGCGAAATTATTCGAAATTCGTTCGTTCGAAATAAAAAATGAACGAATTTATTCGAAATTCGTTCGTTCGAAAAAAGAACGAATTTATTCGAAATTCGTTCGTTCGAAATAAAATGAACGAATTTATTCGAAATTCGTTCGTTCGAAATAAAAAATGAACGAATTTATTCAAAATTCGTTCGTTCGAAATTAAAAATGAACGATTTGTTCGAAATTCGTTCGTTCGAAACAAAAAATGAACGAACTTTTTCGAAATTCGTTCGTTCGAAACAAAAAATGAACGAATTTGTTCGAAATTCGTTCGTTCGAAATTAAAAATGAACGATTTGTTCGAAATTCGTTCGTTCGAAACAAAATGAACGAATTTTTCGAAATTCGTTCGTTCGAAATAAAAAATGAACGAATTTGTTGGAAATTCATTCGTTCGAAATAAAAAATGAACGAATTTATTCGAAATTCGTACGTTCAAAATAAAAAATGAACGAATTTATTCGAAATTCGTTCGTTCGAAAAAAAAAATGAACGATTTGTTCGAAATTCGTTCGTTCGAAACAAAAAATGAACGAATTTTTTCGAAATTCGTTTGTTCGAAACAAAAAATGAACGAATTTGTTCGAAATTCGTTCGTTCGAAATTAAAAATGAACGAATTTATTCGAAATTCGTTCGTTCGGAATAAAAAATGAATGAATTTATTCGAAATTCGTTCGTTCGAAATAAAAAATGAACGAATTTATTCGAAATTCGTTCGTTCGAAATAAAAAATGAACGAATTTATCCGAAATTCGTTCGTTCGAAATAAAAAATGAACGAATTTATTCGAAATTCGTTCGTTCGAAATAAAAAATGAACGAATTTATTCGAAATTCGTTCGTTCGAAATAAAAAATGAGCGAATTTATTCGAAATTCGTTCGTTCGGAATAAAAAATGAACGAATTTATTCGAAATTCGTTCGTTCGGAAAAAAAGAACGAATTTATTCGAAATTCGTTCGTTCGAAATAAAAAATGAACGAATTTATTCGAAATTCGTTCGTTCGAAATAAAAAATGAACGAATTTATTCGAAATTCGTTCGTTCGAAATTAAAAATGAACGAATTTATTCGAAATTCGTTCGTTCGAAATTAAAAATGAACGAATTTATTCGAAATTCCTTCGTTCGAAATAAAAAATGAACGAATTTATTCGAAATTCGTTCGTTCGAAAAAAAAACGAATTTATTCGAAATTCGTTCGTTCGAAATAAAAAATGAACGAATTTATTCGAAATTCCTTCGTTCGAAATAAAAAATGAACGAATTTATTCGAAATTCGTTCGTTCGAAATTAAAAATGAACGAATTTATTCGAAATTCGTTCGTTCGAATTAAAAAATGAACGAATTTATTCGAAATTCGTTCGTTCGGAATAAAAAATGAACGAATTTATTCGAAATTCGTTCGTTCGGAATAAAAAATGAACGAATTTATTCGAAATTCGTTCGTTCGAAATAAAAAATGAACGAATTTATTCGAAATTTGTTCGTTCGAAATTAAAAATGAACGAATTTATTCGAAATTCGTTCGTTCGAAATTAAAAATGAACGAATTTATTCGAAATTCGTTGGTTCGAAATAAAAAATGAACGAATTTATTCGAAATTCGTTCGTTCGAAACAAAAAATGAACGAATTTTTTAGAAATTCGTTCGTTCGAAACAAAAAATGAACGAATTTATTCGAAATTCGTTCGTTTGAATTAAAAAATGAACGAATTTATTCGAAATTCGTTCGTTCGGAATAAAAAATGAACGAACTTATTCGAAATTCGTTCGTTCGGAATAAAAAATGAACGAATTTGTTCGAAATTCGTTCGTTCGAAATTAAAAATGAACGATTTGTTCGAAATTCGTTCGTTCGAAACAAAAAATGAACGAATTTTTTAGAAATTCGTTCGTTCGAAACAAAAAATGAACGAATTTGTTCGAAATTCGTTCGTTCGAACTAAAAATGAACGAATTTATTCGAAATTCGTTCGTTCGAAATAAAAATGAACGAATTTATTCGAAATTCGTTCGTTCGAAATAAAAAATGAACGATTTGTTCGAAATTCGTTCGTTCGAAACAAAAAATGAACGAATTTTTTCGAAATTCGTTTGCTCGAAACAAAAAATGAACGAATTTGTTCGAAATCCGTTCGTTCGAAATTAAAAATGAACGAATTTAATTGAAATTCCTTCGTTTCGAATAAAAAATGAATGAATTTATTAGAAATTCGTTCGTTCGAAATAAAAAATGAACGAATTTATTCGAAATTCGTTCGTTCGAAATAAAAAATGAACGAATTTATCCGAAATTCGTTCGTTCGAAATAAAAAATGAACGAATTTATTCGAAATTCGTTCGTTCGAAATAAAAAATGAACGAATTTATTCGAAATTCGTTCGTTCGAAATAAAAAATGAGCGAATTTATTCGAAATTCGTTCGTTCGGAATAAAAAATGAACGAATTTATTCGAAATTCGTTCGTTCGAAAAAAAAGAACGAATTTATTCGAAATTCGTTCGTTCGAAATAAAAAATGAACGAATTTATTCGAAATTCGTTCGTTCGAGATAAAAAATGAACGAATTTATTCGAAATTCGTTCGCTCGAAATTAAAAATGAACGAATTTATTCGAAATTCGTTCGTTCGAAATTAAAAATGAACGAAATTATTCGAAATTCGTTCGTTCGAAAAAAAAACGAATTTATTCGAAATTCGTTCGTTCGAAATTAAAAATGAACGAATTTATTCGAAATTCGTTCGTTCGAAATTAAAAATGAACGAATTTGTTCGAAATTCGTTCGTTCGAAATTAAAAATGAACGAATTTATTCGAAATTCGTTCGTTGAATTAAAAAATGAACGAATTTATTCGAAATTCGTTCGTTCGGAATAAAATGAACGAATTTATTCGAAATTCGTTCGTTCGAAACAAAAATGAACGAATTTTTAGAAATTCGTTCGTTCGAAATGAAAAATTAACGAATTTATTCGAAATTCGTTCGTTTGAATTAAAAAATGAACGAATTTATTCGAAATTCGTTCGTTCGGAATAAAAATGAACGAACTTATTCGAAATTCGTTCGTTCGGAATAAAAATGAACGAATTTATTCGAAATTCGTTCGTTCGAATAAAAAATGAACGAATTTATTCGAAATTCGTTCGTTCGAAATTAAAAATGAACGAATTTATTCGAAATTCGTTCGTTCGAAATAAAAATGAACGAATTTATTCGAAATTCGATTCGTTCGGAATAAAAAATGAACGAATTTATTCGAAATTCGTTCGTTCGAAATAAAAAATGAACGAATTTATTCGAAATTCGTTCGTTCGAAATTAAAAATGAACGAATTTATTCGAAATTCGTTCGTTCGAAATTAAAAATGAACGAATTTATTCGAAATTCGTTCGTTCGAAATAAAAAATGAACGAATTTATTCGAAATTCGTTCGTTCGAAACAAAAAATGAACGAATTTTTTAGAAATTCGTTCGTTCGAAACAAAAAATTAACGAATTTATTCGAAATTCGTTCGTTCGAAATAAAAAATGAACGAACTTATTCGAAATTCGTTCGTTCGGAATAAAAAATGAACGAACTTATTCGAAATTCGTTCGTTCGGAATAAAAAATGAACGAACTTATTCGAAATTCGTTCGTTCGGAATAAAAAATGAACGAACTTATTCGAAATTCGTTCGTTCGGAATAAAAAATGAACGAATTTATTCGAAATTCGTTCGTTCGGAATAAAAAATGAACGAATTTATTCGAAATTCGTTCGTTCGAAATAAAAAATGAACGATTTGTTCAAAATTCGTTCGTTCGAAACAAAAAATGAACGAATTTATTCGAAATTCGTTCGTTCGGTCTCTTCTCAAAAAGTCCTCACTCTACTATGCGCCCATTTTTCGTTCCTTGCCGTAAACCTTGGGCGCGTTTCGTTCGTATCTGTCTTTGATCCAAAAACATCTCATCACTTGATTTTTATTCTACATGGACCTCAACAGTTACCGGAAGGTCATCTTGACTTCATACAGTCTCTAATGGTGCCCGAACAAGACAGAAAACGCGACGCTCACGCACGTAGGCGAGGATTATCACGGAGTACTTGTTTGAATGTTCTTCATTATTCATGGGCCGAAGCGATAAAAGAAGAAAATGGTTCTACAATGAAGGTTCTTAGCAGTGTCTGGGAATGATAGAGGCCCAAATATAATATTGATTTTTTTTCGGATAAATCTAATTTTCTCTTCATGATCGAAATGGCTCTACAACGCTTAGCCTCGTATTTTTACTGTAAGGTTATCTTATCTGATAGAAAAAAAACTAGGATTCCGTCGATTCATTAGAATGCCAGGGCTAATTGAATGAGTCGTTTAATCGACTATTAAAATGAATGGTAATAGCAGTTCTGTGATGGGACAGAAGTTTACCTTTTTATCAGTTATGGAAACCTCGCCCTTCACGTACTGGATGATGCCAAGGACAGCTAAAACCATTTCGGCTCTGAGGAAATGTATTAGAGTTAATCGGAAAATTGAAATTTTTCAATCCAACACTCAACTACGCATCATCTGGGCACTCAGCAACGCAAATAGCCGCATAACTACCTACATGCATAGTAATTCACATAGCACAAGCGACAGTCGACGAGATAGCGCAAAGGCATTGCACCCCATTTTGGGGCGCCCGGGGAGTTGTTCGATCATGCGTGAGTGCCAGGTTTTGAATAAAGCGCTGAACTCAACTCACCATCTTCTGCCCATCAAATCACCCTCTGACGACCGAAGTTGCACTCAAGTGCCACTTCGATATTCCTGTTAAAGGCAGCATACACGCTCGTAAACGTGGTTGAGATAACTACGTGAATCGAACTGTATAGCTTACAACATAATGCCTGCGCAGCTTGAAGTGTCAAAAGCGACCCACAATGCCGCTACATGAGTTAGAAGTAGGCCCCGCCCTGTATTTTCACGCCCCCTATATTTGACCTTTTCCTCCAATGCAGGGTTTCTGGGCAATCTTTGCCGTCAGTGACGTGTGTGGTTCTCTTGTTAGGTAATCCACCAACAGTACCGACAGTAAAGATGACCCAGCAACCTTGCGTTGCAGGAAAAGGGCAAATACAGGGGGCGTGAAAATACAGGGCGGGGCCAACTTCTAACTCATGTAGCGGCATTGCGGGTCGTTTTGACACTTCAAAATGCGTAGGCGTTGTAATCTGGGTCATACCATTATATTTCCGTAGTTATCTCAATCACGTTTACGAGCGTGTATGCTGTCTTTAAGTGGCAATTTCGTGGGGTTTGCTACCACCCCATGTTTTAAGTATTCTCTCACTCGATTCGACTTGTATTCAGGCCGCTAAATGTGAAAAATGAATTGAGAACACACACAGTGTTTAGAAAATTCATTACTACTTCAAGCACAAAAACTTTCATCATAACTCCTAGCCTTCTTCATTTCACAAACGAATTTCTTCCTGCACTTGTCATCCATATAGCACTCGTTGTTGAAATCATTCCGATAATAATGCCTAAATGTTGGATATTTCGGTCTGGTTACTGAACGTTCACAAGCAAGATTAGTCATCTTTAGAAAACTTCTTTAATATGCGACGATAAGGTCAACGATCGACTATATTGAAACGCAGTTTGCTCTTTCTTCACCAACCTGATGAATTGACGGAACAGGTTTTTGTCAGTCCACAGGCGATCACTGAGGTTTGCCCAAGATTGAGGTGATAAGTCAGTCATGTTGTAGAAGTTCTGAAAATGAAAGGGTCATTTTGTTGATGGTACTTTTCCGATAGGTAGCTCGATGTCCCACACGAAAATACGAGATGCCCAGGATACGGGAGGCATCCAGTCTAATTTTGTTCACAAGTTTGCGGTATCTATTTTGAGCTCTAGTTAAGAAAAATTCCCGAAATTTTTCGCTTCAGCTCCCGTATCGTCAACGGATATTCTAGACTCGATTGGGGAGATTTGCGCCTCGACCAATCGGCCCTGTTCTGGAATACGATCCCAGCTGCGCTCTACCGCATGGTTGTTTCTTCCCCATGGCCTGCGGCAAATCCATTGCGCGGCCAAAAATATTCTTGGCAAAGCCTCTCAGAGAGTGTCTCGGGGTCACACTCTAGGATCAGCCACACAGTGCCTAGTAAGCACTCCGTGGGATGGCCAGATTAGAGAGGGGCGAAGGGTGTTCACTTTAGAGTGGCCACCGCGGGTTGAAAATACTGTTCAGCACATCTTCGGCGAATGGTGGCGAAGGCAGTAGCTGTTCTATAGCTACTGGTTAACGCTTTCGCTCAGGTCGTTAGCGCTCGCCATTCACAAGGGGAAGCCTCTTGGAGAAAGTGACTATTCCGAACGAAATGCATTTTTTAAGATAAAATTTCATTTCTGAAGATAAATTTACACGAAAATTTCGAATTTGACCTTGCCAGCTGCGATCCGTTTCTCTAAACGGAGTTAAAGGCATTTTTAGGGTTTTACTAAGCGGCGCATCGCAAGGTGAAAATTATGGATTTCTGGAGCGCCCTGTGATGCACCGATTTCAACCTTAGACCTGAAGTCGACCCACAGTGTGATGGTACACGAGAATGTATTTCAATGATGCACGAAGGGGCGCGCTCACTTGAGCGCCTTTAGATGCTGCAGCCTACGTGGTCGATTGGCGCAGTGGGCGTGTGCGTTGTTAAAGGCAGTGTTCACGATAAAATTCGTTTTTCTGTTTTTCCACCTATCTTGAAAACGGTTCCATGCTGATTCCAATGATGTCCCTGAAATCGTAATAGACCCCCTGGAAACGGAGTTATGGCCCCCCTCGCTCGACGAAACTCTGTTCTTCGCCCAAATTGTTTGAAGGGAGGAAGGCGGGGTGGGGGGGGGGGGGGGAGGGGATGCGAAGAATACCTGGGCAAAGCATTCGAATTCGCACGAGCAGACACTGACATTTATGCATTCAAGAGAAATTCGCACAAAGCGGAACTTTCAATTTGACGGAAATATGTAGAGGGCGTACCAGATCATTCCCTCGCATTCATCTATGTAGCTACCCATATAGAGTAGCCAAAAAAAAAAACTCAAAAGTCAAATCAATGCAACTGACTCTTGTGCTATATTCCAACCTCCAGACCGGGGGTTTCTTGTTGATGTTTGCTTCTGTTACATTTCCATAGTATGTTACGGCATCTTTGACTGTCTGAAATAGGCTACCACTAGTATACATGCGAAAAAAGTTATGCTTAATAACTTTTCAATGAAATGCTAGTTAGTTAACGAGAAGAGGATTGACCGCTCCCATTTCGAGATGCACTTTTATAAGAACGAAATAGTGGTGGTGGAAACCAGCCCAAAAAGTCGTCTACAATTCGCTCACATAGCTGGCTCCATCATATCCACCGTCAATGGTGTAGATCCTATACGATGGATTATTGAAGTCGAACGTAGTAATTGAAGGAGAAATCCAGTTGAAGTGGAATGGTCGCATGTTATCGTTTGGATCGTAGTATACCTGAATACAGGAAAAACGCAAACTATGGCCCGAATAGCATCGAAGGCAGTGTTCACGATGAAAACGCTCCTCGACTTTTCACTAAAAATTGAGAGTTGTGGAGTCCATTGCATTAATAATGCGGAAAAGTTGGTGAAGACGGGCCATAAATATTTCTGACCTGGCCCGAGGAAAAACAAAACACAAATACCCCTTAATGTAGCATTGCGTTATCAAATCTTATTCTAGTATAGAAGGCTCGTCATCAAAGGCTTGGTACCAGGGATGTGCGGCATTCGCCGTTTGCCGGCCGTTTTCGGACGGAC
>JAPDOI010001606.1:0-140000 GCA_029168955.1 Aplectana chamaeleonis | reverse complement strand
GTGAACCGTTGGCAGGAAGGTGTGCCGTATAGTTTGGGAAGAATATTCGAGATGACCGCGGTTTTTCAGAAGTCATATCCTCCGAGAAGCTTGGAAAACTACCCAACTGCATGTGCTCGAATTCTTAGAGCGCAGTTCAGGAGAATTTCAAATGGTCGGAGGGGAAATGGTTCTCGAATATGGAGCAGTTTCTCCAGAATGCTCCCAAGACTCCCCGAAAACGGTCGTTTTGTTGAATTCGTCCACGTCATTGTCTTTTATCGAGATTCCGGTCAAGTATTGAACGCGCCGTGAGGCACGCCAACAAGTGGGTACGCGTAGGAGCGGCGTCGTT
Organism: Aplectana chamaeleonis; assembly: GCA_029168955.1. NCBI lineage: Eukaryota > Metazoa > Nematoda > Chromadorea > Rhabditida > Cosmocercidae > Aplectana > Aplectana chamaeleonis. Next base: position 139,666 of record JAPDOI010001606.1, on the reverse strand, counting down.
AGACAATAATCACCTGAAGTAAGGCCACTTTTTATTTCTTTGAATGGAGCTGGAGTGCCCACCATCTTGACAGACTTGAATAGCCCGAGACTCTGAATTCTGTGCAATGAATTTGAAACACGAAACGAATGACTACTAATCCGAAGAAGGTTGACATTACAGAACCTCGAAAAATTACTATTCTTTTGCCACAACATTCCTAGTACCATTGTTCGATAGAATACATCTTCCGGTTCTATTTTCTATATCTCGTACATATTGTACCAACGAAACAGATTCAACATATTGTAGTACCAGCGAAACCTAGCGAAGTTTTTGCTCACGAAAACTTCCACGTGCGCCAATTTTCTGAGGCAGATTAGTTTGTCATAGCGGTGTTGACTGACTTCCGTCTACCCGAAGGTCACTGTCCGATTGGACACTGCTGAGCAGAGCAGGCTGCCGGAAATTCACTACAGGGCGTGAGGGTATGAAAATGTGTGATCAAATCGCAAAACATGAGAAGGCAGCGGTAGATCGTCGGTTGCTACTGGCATTAAATTAACGACCCCTTCCGTCCCTCCTTCCTCTATGTCGCCACCCTCTGCTCTTCCTTCCAATTTGTAAAGTTCCCAAGCGATTATTCTCGCTTTACCATCTCTGTCATGATAGGGAAAAACGCACTAGCTTTTCAGGTGGTGTTCCCCAGTTGACCAACATCATGCCCTTGTTCTTGATAAATGGAATATGTACGTATGGTCCGTATCGTATCTCCGGGTAGCCGCGTTGGAAATTTTATCACGCTATCTTAGAAATGGAGCGGTGGGTCCTCCATTTCTACTATAGTTGTGCCATTAGCACTCCGAATAATTGAATAACTCCCATTTTTTCTTCAATGCCAGCACGTATCCGAACTGTTCTTGGTTTGTAGCTGTAATCTACTACAGTGCGTTGCAAAATTATACGACATACCCCAATTTCCGCGGTTCCAAACTTCTCGTCAATTAAGGAGACAAACGGTAAACCCCAATCGATGCAGCACCCTCAAAAACCCCTGCGTTCGAATCTTCATGAAATTACAGTAACTAGCAGGAAACTGGCAACGGAAATTGTCAAAAATGGCCGTCGCAAAATTATACGACGTAGGTGATGTTCTCGCAGAAATTTCTATCCTTCACCATCTGTATCAGTTCGTTCATGGTAAGAACCTTTAGAAACATCAAGTTATTAGTCTTCACAAATGTATTGGCGCTGAACCACTTCAAAAACTCTGTTTGGTATATTTCAACTCAGCTTTTTGTGAATGTCCCTTTCAATCTGCGCCCATTCGCTTATAACGGCTAGTTTCAGCGGAGCCACACGCTCGTATTGTCTGTTCTGGATGTAGGTTCAGCGCCCAAGAATACCTCACACGTTTTCCACAGGGTTGAGGTCCTGCGAACCGGCTGATCATTCTAGCAAATTGGCAGGATCGGCGTTGTCCTACTGATAAGATTTGAAGGCGGAAACGGACTAAAAGAACTGGAAATGATTTTCCGGCACATTCTGATAATCTGTGGTGTTTATAGGTTATGTCGCAAAAAGCTGGTCCAGCTCAAAACCCCACCTGGATCCGCGTCAAGGCACTATGTTTATTGCTTCGAAATCCCTACTCAAGGATAAGTTTGGGTCTTTTTGTAGATCTCTCCAAGGCTTGGAATGCTTGGTCAGAAATAAATTGTGGTGCGCGCTTCGCGCGCACCAGATTTGGTTTTGAATCGGCCACGCGCGCCACCCGTTTTTCAAAATCTAAGTTTAGGCTGAAGGTAGAAATCACCTCTTAATTGCATTGAAAAGAGCGCGAAAAGTTGTGTATACTTCCCAAAAATGCTTTAGAATGGTTTCCTAGGATTTGAGCAAATTTTGAAAAACCGCAAGTTTTCTCTGTTAATCTCCTTTTTTCAGACGGCGTTCACGATCTTGTGCTACCACATAAAATTGAGCTAGGGAGCTCATTTCTGGACAGGAGGCTGGAAATGGATGCAGGTCGCTCCTATTCTAATTTGAACTCGATACCTTCACTTTGAAGGGTACCCCAAAATCGTGGGTTTACATACCAAATTAGCCGTGGAGCACGAAAACTGATTTTTTCTGCTGCGGCTGTGGAGACCGGGGTGTGTGGGTGAATTTGCAGCCAATCAACACAGTTAGTCGGAGGTAAGTACTGAACTTGTCAGAATTCGTACTCATGACACGTCATCGATCGATAATCAATATTATCGATTTTCGTGCTTTTTGCACAAAATGCGGCGAACAGTGGTGATTATTTTTGGGATTTGTTTTCTTGGTTGAGAAATTTTGCTCATCAGTCGTTATCGATAAATACCGATCAATAATATAGTTTTTTCGCCTGTTGCACAAAATGCCGCAATGATTTTTGATTGTTGTTGGCTCTAAGTCATTTGTTTGGGAAATTGTTCTCATCATGCAAGATCAAATATTAATGATCAATAATATCGATTTTTCACATTTTGCACCAAATGCGGCAATGAGTTTTACTTTTTATGGTTGTAAGTCATCGGTTTCAAAAATTTTACTTATACGACAATATCGTCTGTTAGATGTTTCATCATTCCAAAATGGAAATCGTTGAGCAAAATTGAAGTCCGAAAGGGAACCTTTGGGAAAAATATGTGAAATTTCTGAAAATTTAGCTTCCTGGCAAAAGTAGCGATTTGGCAATGTCATTTAGAAGTCAAAAAAAATTTCAAAAGTATCTTGAAATATTTTTGAAAAGTGATTTGGTCTAAAATAGCCTGGAGTAATAAAAAAGCAGGGAAATGAAGTGAAATAACCAAAAAATACGATTTGGTGGTCGATCATTTCACAAGCTTCTCCGTTAAACTTATCAAAACGGAATCAAGCGCGTAACGGAAACATCAAGCCATTTTTGAAAGCTGTAGCGCGCTAAACCTACATCGAGAACAGGCAGTACGAGCGTGTGGCTCCTCTGAAACTAGCCGTTATAAGCGAATGGGCGCAGATTGGAAGGGGCGTTCGCAAAAAGCTGGGTCGGCACATACCAAACAGAGTTTTCGAAGTGGTTCAGGGCCAGTACATTTCTGAAGACTAATAACTTGATGTTTCTAATAATTCTTACCATAAACGAACTGATACAGATGGTGTAGAATAGAAATTTGTGCGAGAACGTCAGCTATGTCGTATAATTTTGCAACGGCCGTTTTTGACAATTTCCGTTGCCAGTTTCCTGCTAGTGGTTGTAAATTCGTGAAGATTCGTACCCAGGGGTTTTCGAGGGTGCTGCATCGACTGGCGTTAACCGTTTGTCTCCTTAACTGACGCGAAGTTTGGAACCGCAGAAATTGGGGTATGTCATATAATTTTGCAATGCACTGTATAGATGTTCCAATAATTAATGAGAGAGCAATATTCTTGCCGTTCACAGTGCTCATCCGATATCCATTCGAAACTGTTCGATATTTGAACAAAATTGCAAATAACGCATAGCTCAAGGATTATGAAAGAGTGAAAGCCCACTATCCCACCAATTTCGGAAACATCCCTCCTAGAGCAATGCTGGGAAACCATGACTGTTCATATACATTTTGATATTGGGGCACAAACCCGAATTATTCGAAACCATTCGAATTTTCGGAGGGCACAAATATAATTTCTTCCATTGTGTTTTCTCAAAAACAACCGATCGACTACTATGATAAAACTATAGCAGCAATCACTCGGCTACCTCAATCAGTGAATAACGATAGATGATTATCTTTTGAGAAGCAAGGGTGGTAGTAAACGGGGTCTTAAACGCGAACAAAGCGCCACCTCCAAGCCGCCAACATACCGCGACATAGATGCCACAGAGCCGCCAGTTGACCGCGAGCTGCCCCACGTAAGAGATGTCAGATTCACACGAGCCGTTAGGTTTACGCGGCCTGCATCACGTGAGAAGATGAATTGGACGCTTTCCGGATGGTAAAAATACAGTAGGTTCCAGACTTGAAGTGTAGCAAGGGATAGAGCAGATAGTGAATTGAGAAGCTTTAAAACCGGAGTTTCAGCACTAGAGCTCTTTTTCAGTTACTATGGTAGGTTAAAATCGTTCAGATACATTGCACCGCATATTGAAAACGGTCGAAAATTACATTTCGGCAGTACTAGCCGAATTTATTCATGAGGAAAGGCCTACAAAGCGGACTTCTTGAAATTTCCATTGTTTGAAACACTGAAGAACAGAATTTTTGAATTCCCCTTCGCTTGGCAATCCAAACTCTCGTAATTTTTTCATGGGCTTTGTCAATTTTTAGAACCATTCTCGGAAACACATGCTAGGTTAATTAATAGCTTAAATCACCAGATGTGTGTGTTACAAGATCTCGCATTTGCAGTGGTTTTTTTGAACGTTACCTGGACAGATATCCTTTCTAAACAGAATTTCAAGCGAACAAAAATTTTAAAATCCCTGGATGAATTAATCAGAAGGCGCACCTGGGAAGGTGACACTAGGTGCGACAAATACCTTTCGATAATCGTCGAGTAAGGGTGTCCTACATTCAACTGAAATGGATAATCAAAAACCTATAAGAATGATTCAGTAAATAGTCAATTTTCCTGTCTGGGAAGATTTCAAAAGTTTTTTTTTTTGGAAACGTGCAACTGAAGCCTTACGTTCGAGATTGGGGTGATTGTGCGGTTTCGGTCATTGGTGAAATTGAAGAAATGAAGTGTTTGCAGTCTTCCCAAATTAAAACTCATCACCAGCTGACCAGTTGAAAATATATAGAAAAGACTTATACGCTCATATGTGCATCATGCAAGGAAGAGATTCCCTGCTAACATTGCAAGGTAAGAATTGAAACACTTTGAGTGGTTCCATCAATGCACCAAAGCAAGTGCGTCGCGGATCCTCAACAAAAATAAGGGACCAACGATGGCACTGATCTGGCAATGAATGATAAGTTTTCCAATCTTGCAGTAAAAGGAAAAAAATAGTTGGCTTTGACAACAAGTTCACATTGGTTTGCCACAAAACTCGCCCGATACGCCCCGACTAATACAGAAACATTACTGGAGCACCAATATACAGATAATATACAGAAAGATTACTAAAGCAACCAATCACTTGAAAATCAGTTGCTTTGAATAATTTTCATTTTTTGGCACTAAAAAGTTTTGGAAGTCCTTCCAAAGAGCGAGCAAGCAATTAATTCTGTACACACCCATTATAGCTCAGGATAGGCAATGATTTAAGAAGAGTAAAATAATCTGAAAATAGCAAAGCAGAAGAATTTCAGAAGGAAATTAGGAAAAAAAGAGAGAAGTGTCAGCGCTCGCCGAAAAATTAACAGCTAATTGGGAGAGATTGATTAGTGCCACCATAGAAGACGGCCACCGTGTTTCAGCAATCATCCCTGATTTGTTTTAGATCCCTCATCGCCCGTTTCCCTGTCGGGAGCCGTCACAAGATTATCCCTTGAATTACCTCTCGGTTTTAAAGACAGGCTGACGTCCTGAATCAAAATGGCTGAAATTGCTATCAAACTTCCTTAACCTTCTGCATTAACGAAACTCGCACTTGCCCTCAGTATAGATGGTCAAAACTGTTTCTACTGTATCTTGCTAACCGCATCCAAAAACTTCTCGGGAGGAGTTTTTCGTTAACCGCCAGCTCCTCTCGCATTCCGGCACTATTTTCGTGTTGTCTGCGAGAGGATGGTAAACGCGAACTCACCGCGAGGATGCAACATGTCGGAACTTAAGAGAAAAACAGCCCTGAAAACGTTTTGAAATCGCTATTTTTCGTAACAAAGGTTACAAATGTCGCTTTTTCGAGGCGTTTTCATTGAAAGAGTATCAAATGCCTACCATTGAGGGATGTTAGGGTGAAACTAGAGCGAATTCTCACTTAACTATTAGGAGCCCTGCTCAGATTCTATTGTTGTTAAACTCGCGTTTAACGCAAACTTAACGCCTGTTAATTCGCGTTTAACACCCCAATTACTACCATCTCAAATTTTTATTAGCTCAGAATTTCAACAGATATAAAACTGGTTTAGGGAAGTTAGTGAATCGAAATGACTGAGCGGTTGTAATGAGCGACGAGCAGAGAAAATGTGGAAGGGGAGCTGTTGCTCGTTTCCCCAGATTGGCAAGGAAATTTCTCCGGAGTTCTGCGCCCTCCTCAAAACGCGTCACACGCTTTTCAAGATACATGGTTTCCTAATTCTTCCGCTATAAAAGGTTATGATTTGAAATGGAAGAAATTGTTAAAATTTCGCTTTTGTTCTTAATTCTACGCTTTAGACGACGTCCTGCACACTATCAATGCGGTCCTGCAGGCAATCAATGAACTCCGCACACTCCCTCTGGGACCCCGAAAGCTTTTCATGACGTCCTGCACACTTCCGCTGGGGTCCCGTACACTTTCAGCGACGTCCTGCTTACTCACACTGGGGTCCTGCACACTTCCAATGACGTCCTGCACACTTCCACTGGGGTCCGGCAAACTTTCTATGACGTCCTTCACACTCCCGTTGGTGTTACGCACACTTTCTACGGCGTCCTGGACACTCCCACTGAAGTCCTGCACACTTCCTATGACGTCTTGCGCTCTCCACTGGAGTTCTGCACGCTATCAGCTACTAGAGTATATCAAACGAATAAAAATTTTCGAATATTCGAATAAACGAATAATTCAAAAAATTGACTCTTTCGAATATTCGAATAAACGAATTATTCGAAAAATTGACTTCTCCGAATATTCGAATAAACGAAATATTCGAAAAAATGACTTCTCCGAATATTCGAATAAACGAATTATTCGAAAAATAGACTTCTCCGAATATGCGAATAAACGAATTATTCGAAAACTTGACTCTTCCGAATAATCGAATTATTCGAATGATTCAAATACGAATAATCCGAATATTCGGCCAAATTCGCGAATATTCGAATAAGAAGTAAAGAACGAGTATGCGTAATCAAACCACCGTTCGCGGCACTACCAACTTTCTTGACCTATTTTTGTATAGTATTATATTTGTATTATATATTAGTATTATATTATAGTATTATACTTCCCCGAAAAATACATTCTACATTATATCATGACAGTATTCAAACTAACATTTACCACTGTCTATGAGTAGTTGTTAAACGATTCGATCAAACTCTCTGGATTTTCTAAACAATATCTACCAGCAATACCCGAATTTCCTACCAGTTTAGGGTGCTATCTGAGCGGGAGAGGGGGCACTGTTGTATCGCACATGACCATGCCCATTTTTCCGTGCCGCAAACACTCCTGATTTGTGCGGGGGAGGGTAACCCCGAGTAGGTGTTCAAATTTAGTGCGGCACGATAAAATGGGCGGGGCCAAGGGCACCCAGACACAGTGGCCCCTATACTCGGGCAAATTGGAATTTTTTTCGAATGATTGACTTTTCGATTTAGCCGAAATTTCAACTTTTCGAATGATCGACTTTTTCGGATAAGTCGAGAATCCCACTTTTCTAATGATCGACTTTTCGAATAAAAAGTCGACTCTCTCAACCGACTTAAAAAATTACTCTTCCGTTCAGCCATTCAGACGGTACATGAAGACGTGACAGCCTAATTGGCTTTTTCGTTCCCGCAACAGCTCCATTACATATTTTTGCGCATATTTATGAAATCGGAATGTGAAAAAAGATTAGCTTAAAGGCAGCATACACGCTCGGAAACATGGTCGAGATATCAGCACAAATAGGCCCGCACGGCCCCTGCCATGTCGTCAACGACGTTCGAAGCGCTGAAGACCATCCGGGATGACAGTATTTGACCATACCTGTCACGCACGCCCGTATTTTCACACCCCTTCGAGTAACAGAATGAAAAGTTAAACTTGAGAAAACATGTGATAATTGAGAGTGATAGCACTATCAAATGGGAGTGCACGAGAGAAACAGCTCGATTTACCTGGATATTACATGTTTGTGCACTGATGGAATCCTACACTTTCAAAAGCCATCCGGAGTAGAGCGGCATTCTCGAACGTGGATGAGAGTTTATGGGTGTTCAGACAGGTAATAATCAAGTAAATCGAGCTGTTTATCTCGTGCACTCCCCTTTGATAGTGCTATCACTCTAAGTTGCCACATGTTTTCTCAAGTTCAGCTTTTCATTCTGTTACTCAAAGGGGTGTGAAAATACGGGCGTGCGTGACAGGGATGGTCAAATACTGCCATCCTGGATGGTTTTCAGCGCTTCAAACGCCGTTCACGACATGGTAGGGGCCGTGCAAGCCTATTTATGCTGATATCTCGACCATGTTTGCGAGCGTGTATGCTGCCTTTAAGCACAAAAAAGTTGAAAGGACTCACTAAGAATTATTATCGTGCCGCGTCGCGTGATCAATATTACGGGAACGCACTGTGCCGCGCTGCTCGGCGGCGGGTGTATAAACGACCCCTTAGGGAAGTCTTTAAATAAAAATAAAAGAATCGATAATTTTGGAAGCCGGCTTCAGGGTCTAACGGCTATTGTGCGGGGGAACAACGGCGGGGAAGTAACACTTGGGAACTTAAGCGAGTCTCCCAAATTTACCGAGGTATGGGGCAACGAGTGTACAGTCTGCTCGGATCGTGCTAAAACTTGGCGGTTCCTATCGACGATTAGTGTAAACTAGGTGGCACGTGTTACAAAATGCGGGCAACTAGCTTGCGCTACCGCACAACAGGGAACGAAAAATATCAGTGCGATCTGCGCTGACTGTATGAACAGAGTTTTGATAAGAATGGACCTTTCCCTCGTGCGCGTCGCGACGTTCTCCATGTAGCGCACAAGCTGACACCCTCATACAATACCGGCCATAACTTCTGTCCCAAAGCGCGTCGGCGACGCGAAATCGCGTCGCAAACGCCGTTTCCGTTCGGAGTGGACTTTTTGAGAACTTGAAAAAACCATTCGATTCCTCTCGATGAGGAGATTGCGACTATATGTTCGAACTTGAGAAAAACTCAAGTCTTCAATAGTTAAGGCCTATTTTCCCTAAAAGAAGTCAAAATCTTTGGAAGTGGTTATTTTACGAATCTGGAAACACCTTTCGCTTCCTCTCGTCGTCCTGATTCCAAAAATATTATGATGTTCAGAAAAATTTTACATCTTGACATAGTTATGGCATATTTCGCCCACCCAAAGAGTAGGAATGCTCTATCAACGGCGAAACTTGGACGTGAGCATCACCAGTATATTTGTATCGTAATTCTGACGTCTAAGCTGTCTCTGTACCTTTAAAAGTTCGAGATTTGACTCTTAATCTTTTTTTGTTTTATATGAACTCGGTTTTGGCGATGGTCTCCCTTCAATTTCTCGGTTCTCCGCGCTCTCCACGCTATTGCTCTTCTCTCTCTCTGACGCACTCCTCGCTGCCTGGACTGCCTCACTCGAAGGCAGTCCCCCAAAACCGAATAGAATTCGAGGAACGGAGACAGAAGAACTTATTGGCCAACCGGTTCGGACACTCAAATCCTTCGTCGCACGCGGCGCGGTCGCGTCACGCTCGCATTGGGTCGCGGTTTTCCTTAGCTCCACTCCCCGCATTATGTCCGTACTCGGATTTGTACTTCGTGAACGGGATTTTCACTTCTATCTGCGATGTTCAATTGGTCAATTGGTTCTTCTTAAACGAGAATTGATTAGAGGACGACGAATCACTACAGAAAATCAGACATCTTCATGCAGTACATAAAATATCCGCTTCTACCATGCTTTCCATTGGATTTCTCCTTCTATTTTCTAGGAGTGTAAGTTTTCCAGCGCCTGTTTTTTCTCAACAGATAGTTACCGACCAATCTTCTAGCGATTATCAATTTTGAATCGCCAACCTTGCGGTGTCGCTAGCATTTGTACTGTGTACTCACTCCACATATCTTCAATACGATTATCCCTCTCATAGTTCGATATAGTACACAACGATCCTCCTCATCTCACTAGTACGCGTGTTTTATCCAGCGTTCCATTTTCTGGGTCAGTCGACTGTCTGCGGTCGCGCATCTCAAAAAAAGAAATGATTATCAACGATACGGTCTTTCGTAATGAATTATACCTCAATTCGAAGTACTTCTATGATTGTTTCCTAATCTTATTTTGTAGCTGCTGCAAATCCTCCTGGCAAAATGCAACTTTTGGTGACTTTCAATTGCTGGAAAATTGGCTATGATGGGAATATGGTAGTTTTATAAGTCTCGAATCTAACTGGAAACATTCTTGTATTGGTATTTAATATGCTTAAGATGGATTCAAGGCCCACTTATCGATATCTTTAAAGTCTAAGTGAAATTACGCCAGCCAAATAGTACTATGTTCTATATCTGTTGTCAGATAAAGTACGCTTCAGAATATCGAGAAACGGGTATGGTTATGTTTTGAGTAAAATCCGCAATAACATTTCTAACGCCCCGAAAATTGCCTGATGAATAAATATAGCCTAGCTCCCTCATTCTGGGATGGTCGAAGTAAAGCTTCTCGAGCTTATCATGCCGGAATCTCCTTATTACTGTTATATTTTGCCATGAAAGATCGCTCTGTTGCTCCGAAAACTGAAACCCCCTCTTAACACGTCTCGGAGTTTTCTTCGAAAACTAAAAAGCATAAAAAGCGTCTATTTGGAAACAATTAATAGTAATCGCTCAAAGACTGGTCGGTTGCTGTCTAGTAAAAAACAGGCGCTGCAAAACATACACTCCTAGAAATTAGCAGAAAAAAAGCCAATGGAAATCATGGTAGAAGCGGACAATTTTACGTGTCTGCCTTTTTTTGAATGATTCATCGTCCCCGAATCATTTGCCCTTTCAGAAGAACTTATTGGCCAATTGAATTTTGCAGATAAACACGAAAATCCCGTCCTCGAAGTACAAATTCGACTACGGACACAATGCGGGGAGTGGAGCTAAGGAAAACCGCGCCCCAATGCGAACGTGTCGCACCGCGTCGCGTCCGACGAAGGATTTGAGTGTCCGAACCGGTGGGCCAATAAGTTCTTCTAACGGAGACGGACTGGAGAGTCAGTGTTATGAAAGCCCGGTATCTGAAAGGCCAAAGGTCGAAATGGGAGAGGAGTAAACATCATGGGTGTTCCCTGAGATATTGCTATAGCGAGACGGAACGCTGGTCGGCGGAAAGCAGTTTTCTGAAAGCAGGTGGTCCGTATTGAATCAGCATCAAGAGAGAATCGAAACAGGAGTTAGCGTTATGGGTGGTTTGTCCCTGGTTTACCTGGTTTACTAAATCCTATTCTCACACTACGGTGAGTAATTCAGTGGCTAAAGACCACCCAGCAGGTGCGCGCGGCCGCGGCGCGCGCAGCATTTATTCGTTTCCCAGGCGAAGTGTGTGACTCATCATTGAGCAATCTTCCGAGAATGCATGCAAGGAAAGTATCGAATCCACGTTTCATGAGAAAAAAATGCATTCTCACCCAGTTGAGAAAAATCCTCCGTATTAGATCAATTTAAAAAGAAAGATCCAACAGTGCCATTCTGAAAATTCTCTGTTGTCGGTCAGTGATTCCGCGGCTATAGACCACCCAGCCAGCGCGTGCGGCTGCGGCGCGCGCAGCATTTATTCGTCTCCCGGAGAAGGGTGTGACTCATTTTCCTGCACTCTTCGGCCATCATTCAGTACCAGTAAGGTGTTGAATCCACGTTTTATCAGCAAAAATCACAATTGTAACAAGGTAGAAAAAATACTTCAACAGACATAACAAAATCCGCTAAAGTTTGTGAGAAAACTAGAAGAAATAATTTTCGAAGATCAAACGGACGAGCTGGGCAAAGCACTGGGTGACCGCGTGAAATCCGCGGATAAAGTGCAATTCATGCAGAAGGTGAGATTGAAAATTTTATATGGATTTGCTTGTATGCATTCCCGGAAGATTGCTCAATGATGATTCACACACTTCGCGTGGGAAACGAATAAATGCTGCGCGCGCTGCGGCTGCGCGCGCCGCGGCCGCGCGCACTGGCTGGGTGGTCTATAGCCGCGGAATCACTGACCGACAACAGAGAATTTTCAGAATGGCACTGTTGGATATTTCTTTTTAAACTGAGCTATTACGGAGGATTTTTCTCAACTGTGTGAGAATGCATTTTTTTCTTATGAAACGTGGATTCGATACTTTCCTTGCATGCATTCTCGGAAGATTGCTCAATTATGAGTCACACACTTCGCCTGGGAAACGAATAAATGCTGCGCGCGCTGCGGCTGCGCGCGCCGCGGCCGCGCGCACTGGCTGGGTGGTCTATAGCCGCGGAATCACTGACCGACAACAGAGAATTTTCAGAATGGCACTGTTGGATATTTCTTTTTAAATTGAGCTATTACGGAGGATTTTTCTCAACTAGGTGAAAATTCATTTTCAACTAGGTGTACTAGTGAGATGAGGAGGATCGTTGTGTACTATATCGAACTATGAGAGGGATAATCGTATTGAAGAGATGTGGAGTGAGTACACAGTACAAATGCTAGCGACACCGCAAGGTTGGCGATTCAAAATTGATAATCGCTAGAAGATTGGTCGGTAACTATCTGTTGAGAAAAAACAGGCGCTGGAAAACTTACACTCCTAGAAAATAGAAGGAGAAATCCAATGGAAAGCATGGTAGAAGCGGATATTTTATGTACTGAATGAAGATGTCTGATTTTCTGTAGTGATTCGTCGTCCTCTAATCAATTCTCGTTTAAGAAGAACCAATTGACCAATTGAACATCGCAGATAGAAGTGAAAATCCCGTTCACGAAGTACAAATCCGAGTACGGACATAATGCGGGGAGTGGAGCTAAGGAAAACCGCGCCCCAATGCGAGCGTGACGCGACCGCGCCGCGTGCGACGAAGGATTTGAGTGTCCGAACCGGTTGGCCAATAAGTTCTTCTGTCTCCGTTCCTCGAATTCTATTCGGTTTTGGGGGACTGCCTTCGAGTGAGGCAGTCCAGGCAGCGAGGAGTGCGTCAGAGAGAGAAGAGCAATAGCGTGGAGAGAGCGGAGAACCGAGAAATTGAAGGGAGACCATCGCCAAAACCGAGTTCATATAAAACAAAAAAAGATTAAGAGTCAAATCTCAGACTTTTAAAGGTACAGAGACAGCTTAGAAGTCAGAATTACGATACAAATATACTGGTGATGCTCACGTTCAAGTTTCGCCGTTGATAGAGCATTCCTACTCTTTGGGTGGGCGAAATATGCCATAACAATGTCAAGATGTAACATTTTTCTAAACATAGTATTTTTGGAATCAGGACGACGAGAGGAAGCGAACGGTGTTTCCAGATTTGTAAAATAACCACTTCCAAAGATTTTGACTTCTTTTAGGAAAAATAGGCCATAACTATGTGAAGACTTGAGTTTTTCTCAAGTTCGAACATATACTCGCAATCTCCTCATCGAGAGGAATCGAATGGTTCTTTCAGGTTCTCAAAAAGTCCACTCCGAACGGAAACGGCGTTTTCGACGCGATTTCGCGTCGCCGACGCGCTTTGGGACAGAAGTTATGGCCGGTATTGTACCTAGCTCAAATATCAGCCGAGGCCTATTTCAGCTTCTAGAAGCAGTGTTCACGATGAATTTCGCTTTCAAGTTTTTAGTGTGAAATACTTCGCTGGCAGATGCCAGAGGGGATAGGGATTGAAAAAAGCAGCGAAAATGGGCCAACAATCGATAAAAACGACGGCAAAATGGCTTTGTTAGCCCAGTACGCCCGCTCTTAGCCCGCCCGCCCCGTTCTGACGAACGTTTTTTTTTGTGGCGCCGCGGACGTTTTCGATGGCAAATTGCCAAGGAACTCCGCCACGTTCAGCCCGCTCGATTCGCGCACATTTCGCCATTAGCGCGCACTTGCGGAAACTAGCAGGGCCCGTAAGCTCGTCCACGCCCAGAACGTTACAAACGGCTATTTTAGCTTATTCTGAACGCTTTTCTCCGCTGTTTATTCACTATTGGATAGCTAACGACCGAACAACCCCATTTTTGAGTCGAACTCAAATATGAGATTTATCGTGAACTCTGCCTTTAAAAGCTACGGCCAGCTGAAAGTTGCTATGGGGTCGATCATCCAGCACTTCTGATCCATCATCTACCACTTTCTCATAGAATGTTGATGGGACTGTCAAACAACACTAAACAACAATGAACCAAACTCCACATGCAGGAAAACTTCAAGAGCGATTTTGGCGCGAACTTCAAGTCATTTTCACAGTGTATTCAAACTGGTTTTTCTTTACAAATGAAGATTTTTTAGGGACTCGTTCGACATTTTTTCTCACTAAAGAGGCCAAGCTATACAGAATATGAAAACGCCTATGGTTTTCTACGCGTACGACCCCTCTAATATGACGATTTTCCTCCTCGATGATCAGCATAATTCGCCCGCAGTTTCCCCATTTTCATTTCCATTCAGACACCTTTATTACAAATTTTACGAGCTCTTTATTCAGTATACAATTTATTGAACGTTGTGCACATGTAAAAAATTAGAAAAAAAAGCTAATTAGATAGTAGAAAGAAGGCATCTGTGTTTGTCTGCGTCTACAAAAATTCTGCATTGAAATAAAAAAATTCTGCGTCTACAAAATTCAAAAAAATAGAAAAATGTGTCCAGATGGAGTAGCTGGCATTTCCAACATCTTTCTTAGTAACCATGTACTATAATTAGTATCCGAACCACTCCTTTTCGAATACCAGAGCGGATATCAGAATGGAACTAATATCCGGGAAAGGCAAAATCAGCATTATCTGAATCGAACCATTATCCGAAGGGTCAAAAATTCGAATAAAATTCTGATAAAATCGGATAAAATCCGGGTAAAATTTCAGATAATCTGGATACAATCGAATCAATTCGGTTAAATTCGGCCACGCCCATTTTTTCGCACCGCCTTCTATTTTTTATCCATTAGTACATTACATTAACCCAGTTAACCCAGCCCAGTTACATTTAGTACATTAACCCAGAGATGTCCTCCTTCTTCCGAAATCGAAAGTCGTTGCGGCGCGGAATAATGGGCGTGGTCAAGTGAGATGACCAAATGGCTAGCTATTCAGTGTAGAAGTTTTTTGTATAGTTGATTTGCATACTTTATACTTGCTAGTTGTCCTGAATCAAACCTGTGTATCAATAATACTGTGCCTCCCAACGACGATAGAGTAACTGAAGATTTGTTTTCATATTTTTATTAATATGCATTTCTGAAGATTGATGTTCGTATGTGAACGTGCTGCGAATTCAATGAAGGACTAATGTTTGCTCAATTATGGATGTTTTCAAATACTTGTCTTGATGGCCTGGTTTAGTTTTCACCGTTTTCCCTCAACTTTGTTCCGAAAATAACCGACCGGATATCCATTATCCGAAATTTTGAAAAAAAAACGCAGTATCTGGATTGAACCAATATTCGGAAAAATTAAAAAAACTCTTGAGAGCGGCAAAAAAAAATTTCGAATAAGTCGGATATTACTCTTTTCGAATGATCGACTTCTCGACTTATCCGAAAATCGCCCTTTTTCGAACGATCGACTTCTCGACTCATCCGAAAATCGCCCTTTTTCGAATGATCGACTTCTCGACTCATCCGAAAATCGCCCTTTTTTGAATGATCGACTTTTCGATTTAGCCGGATTTTCCACTTTTCAAATAGTCGGCTTAGTCGATTTAATCGAAGTCGACTTTTTTCAATCGGATAATGATTTGATCATTCGATTCGGCCCAAGTATAGTGGCCCCCACCGCTAAGATAGCACCCAGATTGTTTGGAGACATTTCACCTCTGGACCGCAAAAATATAAGGTGAATGTTGAATAGGAACTGGCTCAAAGCTGCAGCGATTGACTTAAATTCATGGAAATTAAGTATTACGTAATACTCTAGCAGCGTACTGTGCTTATCTGGGTCAAATTCCGGTCCGCAATTGCGTCTCGACACGCTTTGCGGCCGCACGCGCTCGAGTCATTCGAGTTTCCAGCTCCAAAGCAGACCCGATATGGCTTTTCTATACAGTTTTCTTCAATTTTGTCTAGTTTCCAGTTTCTTAAACCCACCTAGAGTCAACAGATCGGCAGCTGCGGCGCTGCAAACTCTTCCGACTTGAAAGCGCGCGGCCACAAAGCGTGTCGAGACGCAATTGCGGACCGGAATTTGACCCAGATAAGCACAGTACGGTAGCCTTTTCTGGAACATCGCTCGAGTTTGTTTGGGACATACTCCATCAGATGAAAAACAGTATCTGTTACGTCTGCCCACAAATTCGGAGCAGAGCGAGATACTCCACCATTAGGTTTCTGACCATCTCATCCTACTATATATATTTTGGTAAATTTGTGTGTGCGTGTGTGTATGTATGTATGTTTGTATGTATATGTGTATGTATGTGAGCGTTTCTCTGTGTGTTTGTTTGACCGTTTATTCGGCTTGACTTTCAAGACGGGCGACCTTACGGGTGCGGACTCAAGAGCGCGCAGAACGCCGTAGAAAGTGTGCTGAACCCAAGTGGGAAGGCGCAGGACGCCGAAGAAAGTGCGCGGGACCAAAGTGGAAGTGCGTAGCACGCCGTAGAAAGTGTGCGGGACTCACGGTAGAGTGCGCCGGACGCCGTAGAAAGTGTGTGGGACCCAAGGTAGAGTGCGCGGGCCGCGGTAGAAAGAGTGCGGGACCCAAGTGGAAGTGCGTAGGCCGCCGCAAAAAGTGTGCGGGGCCCAAGGCATAGTGCGCCAGACGCCGTAGAAAGTGTGCGCGACCCAAGGTAGAGGGCGCCGGACGCCGTAGAAAAGTGTGCGGGACCCAAGTGGGAGTGCGCGGGCCGCCATAGAAAGTGTGCGGGACTCAAGTGGGAATGCGCTGGACGCCGTAGGAAGTGTGTGTGACCCGAATGCGAGTGCGCCGGACGTCAGAGGAAGCGTGCGGGATCCAAGTGGAAGTGCGCCAAACGCCGAAGAATGTGTGCGGGACCCAATCGGGAGTGCGCAGTACGCCGCAGAAAGTGTGCGGGACTCAAGTGGGAATGCGCAGGACGCCGCAGGAAGTGTGTGGGACCCAAATGCGAGTGCGCCGCACGTCGTAGGAAGTGTGCGGGACCCAAGGTAGAGTGCGCCGGACGCTGTAGAAAGTGTGTGGGACCCAAGTGGGAGTGCGCAGGACTCATAAAAAGTGTGCGAGACTCAAGTGGGAGTGCGCAGGACGCCATAAAAAGTGTGCGGGACCCAAGGTAGAGTGCGGCCGACGACGTAGAATGTGTGCGGGACCCAATTGGGAGTGCGCAGGACGCCGTAGAAAGTATGCGGGACTCAAGTGGGAATGCGCAGGACGCCGCAGGAAGTGTGTGGGACCCAAATGCGAGTGCGCCGGACGCCATAGGGAGTATGCGGGATCCAACTGGGAGTGCGTCGGACGCCGTAGAAAGTGTGCGGGACCGAAGTGGGTGAGCGCAGAATTCCAAAATCGTTTTGTGCGTCTATAGGAGAGTGTATACCACCCCTTTCTTCAAGTCTTCTCCCCCTTAACCACTTATTTCAACTGCTTAGCTGTTTATATGCACCAACCTTTCTAAATCGGGTTTTTATACGATGGAAATGTGAGTTAATCAAAATATGCATCCAGAAAACACAAACATCTTTATATTTCATTCGGCAATAAAAGTAGCAGGGTGTCGGTTTTTCATGAAGGCCTTTACTAAATCTGAAACAGCGGTTGTCTTTATCATGACAGAAATGGATATAAATGAGCTACCATTTCAGGACTTCTTAAAACTAGAGAAGGGTCGGTGTGCAACTGCATAAGAAAGTAGGTTAGCAAGGTTTGCAAGGTTTGAAATGCTTAGTAACTTCTGATTGCTCGAGCGTTGTCGTCGAAACCAGCTGATGGGCCGGCGCAACCGGACTCCAGCGACAGAGGCCGGCGATAGCCGGCAAGCGTTAGAACTTCTGAACGCCAACTCACATAGAATCAGCGGATGTCGATTATACTCAAGATGCCGGCGAAGCCGGCAAATGGGCCGGCGTAGCCGGACCCCAGCGGCAGAGGCCGGCGTCAGCCGGCCGACGCCGCTGGTGTTTAATATTGGAGTATTCTGATTATATTCGAACTTTCTACCAGTTTGATTGGGGACATTTCACCTCAAGACCGCGGAAATGGACATGTGCCGGAGACTCTGCTTCTTATTTTTCCGAAATTATTCGTTTATTCGGCCGAATATTCGAATATTTGGCCGTTCGAATATTCGAATAAACGCATTATTCGAAAAATTGATTTTCTCGAATATTCGAATAAACGAATTATTCAAAAAATTGACTTTTCCGAATATTCGAATAAACGAAATATTCGAAAAATTGACTTTTCCGAATATTCGAATAAACGAATTATTCGAAAAATAGACTTCCCCGAATAATCGAATTATTCGAATATTCTATTATTCGTTTATTCGGCCGAATATTCGTTTTCCGAATATTCGTTGACATAGTCTATCAGCTACGTCCTGTACACTCCCATTGTGGGCCTGCACACTTTCTGCGACGTCCTGCACACTTCCACTGAGGTCCTGATCACTATCGATAACGTCCTGCACACTCCCCAAGCCTAGCGATTCTGTACGGCGTCTCATCCACTGCTACTGGAAACCTATTGCTTTGATTAGAGCGTAGCCCTTCTAGCGCTAGACAACTCGCAGAAGTTATCATGAACCACGGCTAAAAGTGCGCCCCACGGACAAATACATCTGCCCTGTGGCACGTGAGAGGTGACTCGGGCTGATTTTTTGGCAATCGATATATGTTCTTCCCTTTTGAATGTTGGTATAGTTTCAAACAAGTTTTGATCGGCCGTTCCTTGGATCCGCGGGACACGCACATACACTTACATCGGGGCATAAATGCTTTGAGTGTAGTTAGGTCCGTGGCTTGTTCCCTCAAGAAGAAACATTTAAAAGCTAAACCGCTGCTGGCGCGGCGATTTGGATCTCAAGTGTAATTGCCAGCCGGCCGCCGGTGAGATTCAAATCGCCCGCGGCAGCCGCGATTTATATTTAAATATAAAATGTATATAGAGTTCGCGCAATCATTTTAGTCTGATGAATGTACGGGGCTGCGACGGTAGATCATCCCGCGCGAATCGAAACCCCATTCTCCATTGAGGCCGCCAACCCCGCACGGCCAGCCGCCTGGCCCATGCGTCAGACTAAAATGAAAACGGAAACCATAACTAGTGTCGTCTTTGTTTTTCCTATGGGCAGTGTTTCCTAAATATCCGAAGTTTGGACTCATCTACTCTGGTTTTTATTATGAGGATGGGCATGTATGCGGATAATCTTATGGCGGTTCCTTCACATGGCGATGGCACCCTACCGTTTGCTTATTGGCACAAACTCGGACAAATGTTAGGACTCACCGCGCGCAAGTTTTTCCCCTTAGTACCGACCGCGCGCAAGAACCGTTCCGATCGCGCGCAAAAAAAGTTTTAGGACCAAACGCGCGCAACGCTCGCGGTCGTAACGATTACAAAAAGTTACGCGCGTTCCAACAACCTTTGCGCGCTTTGCGGCCGCCATCCCAAACCGTTTCGACCGCACGCAACTCTGTAAAGCGCGCAGGAATCGCCACGATTTAGGCCTGACCGCGCGCTGACAAGTTCAAACGTGAGGGAAAATGCATGGTGTGTAGCGGCCGAGAACGCATTTAAATCCACGCGTGAATTCGAAACTTTTTGGCGGCGGTGCTCGTACTATCTTGCTTTTTTTAATGTTTTCTTTGTTTCTTTCTCTTTCCATTCTGTGGTTATGTGTTCCCGTTGATTCTATATGTGTTCAAAGCGTCTTATAATTGCATGTACAGTTTAAACGAAGCTAACAGTAGGTTATTCATTGACAAAAATTGAAAACGGCTAAAGGTGTCGGGTTTTCTTAGATGTAGGCAGATCGTGAAAAGTGGAAAGGGACTCTGGTGAGTAAACAATTAGCATTGTGAAAAGAAAGTAATGGGTATCTAGACGTGAGTGGAAGTTGTGAAAAGTGGGCGGGGCTTCAGAAGGAGTGCGCACAACATCGGTTAAAGGGCGAAGGGATTCAAAAAAAAAAACTTGAGGAAACAGTTTTTGGGGGGGGGGGGGGCATTATGGTTCTCGAAACAGTAGTGATGTTTTGGAAACAAGGGCGGGGCTCCAGAAGGAGTGCGCACACTTTCAATAAAGGGCGTAGGGATTCAAAAAACGAGAGGTGATTGTTCTTGGGGGTGTATAACGGTTCTCAAAACAATTTATGTTTTGGAAAGTGGGCGGGGCTTCAGAAGGAGTGCACACAGTATCGGCTAAAGTGCATAGGGAATCGAAGAAACGTGAGCGGTACGTTTTTGGGGGCGTATTATGGTTCTGAAGCCAATACTGATGTTTCGGAATGCGGGCGGGGTTCAGAAGGAGTGTGCACAGTATCATCTGAAATGCGTAGGGATTCGAAAAAAATATGAGGGGTATGTTATCGGGGACGTATTATGGTTTTCAAAACAATACTTATAAGTTTCGGAAAGTGGCCTAAGCTTCAGAAAGAGTGCGCACCACATTCATTTTCGTAATCAAGAAACGAAAGGTGATCGTTGCTTGGGGTAAACAACCCGGACTTTGGAGTTGCACTAAGTTTTGTAAAGCTTAACATGAGATACGTCGAGAAAAGCTTGATACCTTTCTGTTCAGTAATATATATATATAAGGCCAATATTTTCAGAAATGTTGCCTCGAACTTCATTGGATAGCTTGTTGATGCCAACTCAAAATACTCCTGGAGCTAACCTAATCATCTGAACACGATGAGAAACCTCTGGTATCGAAGGAAATTATTCATTGTGAGTTTTAATCGTTTTTAAAGACAGCATACATGCTCGCAAACATAGTCGAGATAACAGTATAAATTGGCCCGCATGGCAGGGGTGGGAAAATACAGACATAAAGGCTATAAAACGGCAAAATTCACATGGTTCCCACGCTTGCTGGTGCGGAGCGGAGGTTAGAGACAGTGAAAGAGCGGGGGGCAGACGGAGGCTGAGGCGTCGTGCGCCCCGCTCGCGCCTCGAATGATATGAATTACGTTTTATAGAGGGTATGATTCAGTAATGCACGAATCCTGTCTCTCTGGATGGTTTCCAGGGCTTTAAGAGCTGCTGACCACATGATAGGGGTCGTGCGGGCCTATTCATGCTGTTATCTCGACCATGTTTGCGAGCGTGTATGCTGTCCTTAAAGGCAGTGGTCGCGATCGAATATGCTTGTCTTTTTCTCTCTAAACCTTTTCCTGAGTCTCGAGTAGTAGACCCTAAAAGAAAAATCGCGAAAAAACTACTGTTTTCGGCCAAAATTAAAGCCTGAACTTTCTTGCCTTTTTATTGTGGACGAGCCCACTCCACGTCATCGGCATCGATGACATCTTATATCACGAACATCAGCTGGCTTGAAATTGAATTTCAATCAATGAACCTTCGAATTTATGTACACATCTAGTCAAAAACATTGACTGGAGTGCTTTCTTTCATTGCTCAACTGTTTTTAGTAGGTAATTTTGAATTTATTTCTTCCTCTGAATGTCGATGATTTTTGACTGCTCGGCATAAGACTGCGATCCTTATGGTCGGCGCTGTGCACGTGTGCACGAACTCCCGTTTTTCACCGCGCTACCTTCATAGTTTTTTTAGCTGTTTTTGATCTAAGCTGATTTTTGTAGTTTTTTCGATAACGTTTTTCATCGTGACCACTGCCTTCAATGTTGATTATTTTGGTAGTGCAACGTATTGTTCTTATTCAGCTCGGAAGGGACTGCTGAGATCGTCCTACCATCATTTCATATTGTAATGCCAGTTTTGCATCTTTCATAGTGCTCACCGCAGGCGCGTTGGAGCGTGCGTTGGACTATAGACGCCTACGTTCCAGTACCCCTGAAAAGTACTGCTCCGTTGTAAATGTATTTGCGACATTTTTTCAAAGCATGATTTGCAATAGTTGAGGTCAAAACCTATTAAAAATATGTATGAAAAGTCCTTTCAAAGTCATAACATGAAAATACAATTTGGGAAAAGGCGGTGGTGCCATTGCGATCAACACACTAGGGTCCATATTATGTCCAACAACAGATCGGTTGCAGAACACTGCGACGTCAGTGTTGCTTAGGGCTAGGAAAACCCTACAAGACACTGGATCGAACCCTCAGTCGCTTTCTCTAGCACCCGTCGCACAACGGACAGCCGCAATAGCTACCGAGTAAATGGTTTTCACATTTCAGAACTTACACTCCTTCTCGAGCCAGCGACCGCGACAGGTGCTGCAGAGTGATCTTACGACATCACATTTGTACTCTGTCAACCTGGTCTTCCCACGACTCGCGGCAGTTGACTGAACTTTTGGATTCTGATTTGGCCTCTTTCAGAGTGCGACGCGATCATGTGCACGACGATGCGGCAATCGCATCGCCGTGCAATGCACAGCGATGCGATCAAGGCATCCTCTTGCCGAACTGCGCGATTCAAACAATATTTGAGACGGAAGCGTCTAAGCGTGCAGCGACCTGGTCGTGCGAAACGACCAGATTGATATTTCTAGTCGATCGCGTCGCAGTTCGATAGCTTTCTGGAAGTACGAAGAATGTGGTTGATACTGACTCTTGGCTTAATTTCGTCATTGATTGGCCGAACGGCTGGTACTGTAGTTGAGTCTTGGTTTATCCTTCTCATTCCTTGTTTCTTTCTGCTCTGTATTTCTTTCTTTCTTGTTGATTGTTGCGGAAAGAGGCTTTTCACATTGTGGAAGGTACTGAAGCTTATTCCAAGCGATTTTTCAGGTAACTCAGTGATTTAAACTAGGATTCATGAGAGAAAAAAAAATGTTTGAATGTTCCAAGACAGCATGAATGAAGCCTCACTCACACTCCCGGTGAAAAAAACCTTTGGAAACGGCAATCTTTTTGGCAACTTTTGAGATTTATTAGATCGATTTGGAAGGAATGTTGCAGCCCGAAAAAATGCAAATTACCTTCACGCACAAAAGGAAGCTCATACCTGCAACACCCAATAGGATCTAACAAATATAAACCTGAAGGAAAGAAAAAAAGAGGTGACTAAAACCCATTTTGAATATCTCTGCAGACTCGACCCTATACATAAGCCCCTTTCACAGCTATTTTGCCGTCCGACATCGAGCAATGCTATCCGACGTCGCGCGCGGCGCCCTCAGACCTGTTATAGAGCAACCGATAATTTCGATCATCCCACTCTCAGGCAGCGTCCATACGTGGCGAGAGCGGGCGCTCCCGCTTTTGTGCGCCTCTCGACGCTCCTCAACGCTGCCTGCAAATTAATACAGGCAAACACCCCTGCCGCGTGTTGATTCGATTGAAAGCGTTTGATCGGGTGATCAATCGCTCAAGTCGTCGCAACGGCTGATGATTTCCCACGGTTTTCAACGTCCGCGGTGGGACTATGAAAAACAAGGGGAGTGGTTTTGATACAGGTTTAATGCCACCTGCTTTAGTGATGGAGCAGTAAGCTTGAAACTTGCTACTTGCTTCGTGGCGCTGGCGTAACCGCGCGAGAGCGAGCGGGCGAAGGCGCGCGAGAAGGAGCGTCTGTGAGCGGCTAGCGAATCGTGTGCACACGATGACCATCGATTTTGCGTAATCGCACGCTCTCGCCACGTATGGACGGAGCCCCAAAGGAGAAATTTCGCACGTTGAGCGCCGCGTTGCGACGTCAGTCATCCGGCGTCGCCTTCCGCCACTCTACGATGTCGCAGCCCTGTCCTATAACGTGTCCAACGGCAGCGTCCGGCAATTTGTGGAAAGGGCTTTAGTGCGTCTACCGCAACCGCATCTACGCCTTTTTTCGTTTGTGGTGGACTGTATTTGATATCAGATGAAAATATAGTCTTCTGACGTTGGGATATAAGAATCGGAGGGTTGATTTGAGTATTTCAAAAATAACATTTGTTGTTTGAGCGCAATCATTTTTAGATAGCTAAGTTTCTATACATGTACTTTCACATATGAAAAATGAAATAATCTCGCCATGAACTATTCTGATGTTATGGCATGGGAAATATGTCCTTCATCTTCCTCATAGGTGATTTTTGCGATTTTTAGTCGTATTTCGAAAAATATGATGCCAGATATGTACTGCAACATTTGTTGCATAATTCTGTATGTAGTTGTTTCTGGATGAGGAAGAATTTCTCGCCTTATTATTGTTTCAGTACTTGTTCATGTACTATCAAGTGATTAATTCATCAATAAATTTGTAAGTCTGATTTTTGTGTTATCTTATGTAACACGCCAGCAGGGTGTCCCCAAATTGTGATCTCCACTGCTGGCTGTTAAAGAGTATAACAGCCAGTAGTAGGCGTCACGAATGGACGGTTCCCTGCTAGCTTATTGCGCTGTTCTAAGCCCGCCCACTGGGCAGGGGCCGTGGTTTCATATTTGCCCGCGGTCCGAACGTGAAGTGCCGTGATGCAGATTTGCGTTTGAAACGCGCACGCTTCCGTACTGACCGCGCCGGTATATTGGTCGGAACGCGCGCAATGGTGTGGTCGGAACGCCGCCGATCCCGAAGTCGGGCCTATTGTTGCGCGCGGTCGGTCCTCATATTCGTCTGAGAATATATCATGCTTTCTGAAACTAGTGGCAGCTTAATAGAGATTTTTAGTCTAAATCCTAAATTTGAGCCATTTTTTAATTTTCATTGTTGTTGTCTTTTCGAGTTGCTATTCGAGTTCCGTTCTGTGCACTTTCGGCCAGCGTTTCTGGCAAAGATATTGAGTTGTGGTGTGATTCCGTTACCATGCTTTCTGAAGCTATTTTGATGAGTCATTTTGCGTGTCACGGGCTACTTGGCCACTTACCAGTACAATGTGGGAGGCCAGTAAACCCATGTTCCGAAGTAAACCCATGTTCCGGTATGTATGTATCAATGTGGCATAGCTGACTGGCACGGCCAAGATTAGCTTAGCTGGTATGCTTTCTGAGAACTTACTTAGCTAAACCTTGCGGTTATATTTGGCTTTATATGAGATGCGCACACCCATTTCAAACCTTCACCGGTTCACTCGTCCTTATCCCAAGGGTGGTTGCTCCGATTCAATTCGCTTTTGTTTACTTTCATTTCAATAGCTTGTACAACTAATTTTCAATCTGTTTTTGTTTTACGCACTGTTCCCGGCTTCCGTCTGAATGTTCTTTCCCTGCTTCATTGTGATTTTTATTCACTCTATCTATATGGTACGTTCAACTGTTTTTCCCTTTTGTGTTTGTTGGTCTAGCGTTGCTGGATTTCGCCATTGTTCCTTTTTTGTGTTAAATTTTACATAATAAATAAATAAATAAATAAATAAATAAATAAATAAATAAATAAATAAATAAATGTTCTTGTTTTAGCAAACAAGCCACGGACCTAACTATGTAAAGGTTATTGAAGGTTATTCATTTCATATCTTGCTATAGAAATACGAAATGTGCATGAGAAATCAGTAATTTTTTTGCCGTTACGTTTTGTACGTCCGTATCGCTTTTTGTACAAAGGTTTTTATCTTGCCGTTTGTCGATTGCCGATTGTCGTTTGCCGGCCACTCTTGGGGAAAATTTGTCGATTTTCGTTTGCCGATTTTTCAAAATCGTTTGCCGCACATCCCTGCTTCGTACACCCAAAGATTGACATTTTCAGATTTTCTGCTGAATAATGAAGGCGTTATTCACAATGCTAATTTCGAAGTTTAGGAAAGCGCCTACGATTAGAGTTATAGTCCCTCAGAAATTGTCCAAACTTGAGTGGCGAAAGTATGATGGACGAGTTATCCGAGGTCCTTATTTTCCGTCATAGGGAACCGAAGCACGGGAATGAACTTGAATGAAGAGATAGGCTTGAAAGAAGAGAAAAACGAGGGTTCGGATCTGAACCCGTCGCCCCTCCAGCCACTGTTAAGCTCTAGAGGGCGTCAAATGGGCGTGCCAAGGCGGATTCTTGCAGTGGCAGGTGTTGCATTGGGGAGGTTTGCTTGGCAATTGCATGGGAGTCTCAGATTCAGTATCTGAATTCGGACAGCGCCTTCAAATTCATTGAAGAGGCCGTTTATCAGCAAGTTATCGGTCCCGCAATCGGTCATCGGTTCTTTGTATTTCAGTGCAATCTGGGTCTCCATCACTCTATGGTTGCAGCGCGAAGTCCCTACGCGTCTCTGCGTTTACGCCATCGAAAAAACACACCGGGTCGGCGAACAATCCTGCGTCGACTGTAGTATGTATATACGTTAGCAATGAATATTTCCCTGTCGTGAGCATACCTGGAAGTGATCATTGTGTGTGTGTCCATAGAATTGCTGGGCTATAGTGCCTTCGAACCTGCAAAAAAACAGAGAAATTCTGTAGCAAAAACGACTGTCACACAGATGCACTGCACTTATGCACTTTGAGAGCGTACTAGATTTTGAGTTGTGCTCAGGTGACAGGAAAAAGTATTATAGATTGTGGCCGAATGCGATTACCCAGTGCGAGCGGTTGGTGGATGCTTCGGGAGAAAGTGTGCAGGGCGATGGATTTTGTTTTCGAGTTTTCCATAAACGATGGAAGCTCTGGTGTCCTACATATAAAATCTACGCTGACGAAAACAGCGGAAAATCACTGAAATCTGCTTATTCGAGCCTAAATCTTCTCACTCGACATTTGAGAAAGAAAGAGCCAGCAGTCGCCATTATCACGTAATCATATGATATATTTCACCAACATCCAACTATTTGTACTATGTTAGTTGTTTATCGGTTGAATTCTTTTCTCATTTGATGCTGATTGACTGTCGGAGAGCTGGCCTCTTTTGACGAGATTCGAGGCATTCGACCTCCTATACCTTCAGAGTAATGCGTTGGTGACCCAAAGAACTCAAAGGTTTGTCCAAACGAGACTGCCTGCCCACGCGGTCGGCGTGCTTGTCTAGCGATCGTCGCAAAGGCATTTTTTGAACGAACTTCTCCACGGCTGTTGGCAGCTGACTGTAATATCATTTACTGATCCTCTAATAATCCTACTAATCGATTCATAGCTCCAAAAATGACTTTGCGATGGCAACTTGACACCCACGCCGACCGCGTGGACGGACAATCTCATTTATACCGACTTCACCTACGTTCTCGCGCGGGCCCAACCAATGGCCGGTTCAACGCGCTCAAAAAACGGTGAGTAATTTCCAGCGCGTACGATACCTTTACAACGTTTTACGTTTTCATCGCAGTTAGCGATGGTGAGTCCGTCCCTTATAGTAGATGTCAATGGCTGTTCGATAAATGCTGTGGAAGCTATAAGCGGGCACTTGAGTATCGATGACAGACTTTTTCACCGAAACGGGTTGGCCGATGGATATTCACTGCCGTGGTGGGTGATAGAGTCTGCCGAAGTATGTCCATAACACTCGAGAAAACCGCCATGGCGCTACGAGTCAGAACAGCGCACCACACTATGAAACAACGCTGAAGGAAAAGGAGAGTGACGGTAAGCATAGCTCGCAGCGTTCACACCAATACGCAGCAAACCATTTTTATCATGAGTTAATGGATTATATAATACGCGTCATAATTTTCCGCCCCCCCCCCCCCCCCCCTCCCTCGATTCATGATTATTCGGGAGTTTTTTGTTCTAGAAACCTACTCCATCGTGTTAGGCGTGCCCAACGATTTCATACTATACACATTCGAAAAACAGTTTAGTTAAATTTCATTTGTACGTTTGTATTCTATTTTGGAAGAAAATTGACCGCACCGAAACATTACCCCTACCGTGCCATTGTAACCAGTTGAACACATTTGTGCATGCTTCACCTTCCCAAAGTGAGTATCAACCCCTTGGCTGGTGTCAGATGTATGTATACCAAGTTATGTCCAAGTACGATAGATTGTCGCAAGTGGAGTCAGCTGAAGTCTGAGCTTCACACTTTGTCAGAGTTTCATTACCAGGCTGTCGCTGAGAAACGTCTTTTTCCACATCTTCACCTTCGCAGACGTGATCAGGGTTCGGCGTCAGGTGTGATGAATCGCAGAGAGGGGGGGGTCGGACCCCTCGACATCCGGTGGGAGGGTCGGACTTTCGACCCATCAAGAATTAAGATGGCCCTCTGTCAGGGATGGGAGGGGTTTCGAAGCCATACCGTTAGTATATAATATCACGGTAAACTGAGACGGCAAAATGAGATTACAGTAAGATTTCAAAATAACACTGGAGATCATACTGAGAGAGCGAAATGAGACAGGAGATCAAAAAAGAAACTGAATGGTGAGAATCAACTGCGAAAAACAAATGAAGCAGGTTATGAAATGGACATGAAAGGGTAAGGCAGAAACTCACAAGAAGAAGTCACAATTCACTAGTGGAGAAAGCATGCAAGACAATAACAAAACAGTAGCATGGCTATCGTTAATGGCTCTGAGATGGAAGCGGAGTCGTGGCCGAGTAAAGTCTGTCACCAAAGCGCTCCTGTATATGTCAGCAGCAGTGATGTTGAGTATTCGCTGTCATCGAGGTCATTTCAAGCGGACTATCCTGTCAACGAAATGACACAGATGTTCTGGAACTTTGTAATCTAAGATGCATTTTTAGGCGATTCAGGATTCACATGCTCGATCCCCT
This sequence comes from Aplectana chamaeleonis, assembly GCA_029168955.1. NCBI lineage: Eukaryota > Metazoa > Nematoda > Chromadorea > Rhabditida > Cosmocercidae > Aplectana > Aplectana chamaeleonis. The sequence continues at coordinate 111,036 of JAPDOI010001606.1, read as the reverse complement.
CAAAGATCAAAATTTTGTGAATCTGGGAAACGATGGATAGTTATTTGTTTGAGGAGAGCATTGTTCATTGTTTTATCTCTTGCAATTACCTCCACGAAATTGACTCGTGTGAAAGATTCGATATCTCCTAAGCATAGGATTTTATCTCATGAGAGCACATAGGTGCAGTTGCGGGAGCGGAATCCACATTTTCAATACGAATGTCCGCATGTGAAAACGCACCCAAAATTGCATGGTCACATCTTTAAGCCGAACAGCGCTACCTAGGGTGGGCGGAGCATGTTTTTATGCCCTGAGGGCACATGGGTTCGGTTTCGGGCAAGAAAACCACGTATAATAAATGAATATCCGGATTTGAAAACGCCCTCAAAATTTCATGGACGCAGCTTTAAGCCGAACAGCGCTACATACATAGGGAGGGATCTATGCAAAAATCGATAGCTGTGAAATATTAACAAGTATTTAACGAAATATGAATTAGGGAGTTTCGCGTTGCTACAACGTGCGGAAAACCTAGGACGTTCGGTGCAGAGCTTTGGGGATCCAAATGGCTCATTCTTGTTCAAACACAAAATCATTAACAAGTTTGGTCAGTTCAGTGTCTGGAAGAGCTCTGCAGCAATAGTAGATAACAATGTTCCGACGAGTCGTTGTAAGGCGCAATTCATTCACGTCATCGCCAGCGCGTTACGCGCGTCACGCTCTTGTGGAGACTATGAAAACGCCAGTGGGGGCGCCATGGAAAAAAAGTGGATCTTAACTTTTCCAAACACGCGATTTCTGTGCACGAGTTCATCACCATGGTAGCGAAGGATAGTACTGGAATCAAATATTATGAAACGCAACTAAATTGGTGGTGTATTAATAAGCTACTGCGGAGCGGGCGTCAGATGCTTGCCGCGTGGGCGTGTCGTCACGCCCATATTACTTCAACGCCATGCCTGCGCATCACGCGCTGGCGTTAAGAAGTATGAAGCCCAAGCAGCAATAATTCTGATTGTGGCGAAGTTGAATCAAGTCGAATTTGTATGAACGAAAAGTGTACCAATCGTGGTTGTAACTCAGATAAAACTTGTTGTTGAGAACCGAACGATAAGTTGTTGAGAATCCGTCGAGAATCGAGTAGTTTTTCAAAAAGTGGATAGAAGTTGTCGAGAATTTCGGGATTCGCATTATTTGTCAAAAATACAATCCGATTTGTTCAGGATTTGGGATGAAGTTGCCGAGGATATGGAGTAACGAGTGCTTGACGAGAATTCAGACAGATTTCTGGACAATTCAACTCAAAATAAGAATATGTTTCAAATATGTCGAGAGTTTCCCAAGCATTTAGGACGATTCCTCCAGAACCCTCTTTACACCACGTTCTTCGAACGTCGCGACACGTTGGTGTTTTCATACTTCTCTTTTCGTGCAGGTCCTCTGCGGTTTTTTTTCGGTTTTATTCCATTCTTCTAACTGGTTATCTGTTATAATGTATGTCACCGTATTGTTGAATATCAAACTCATTTTTTCGGATTGTCACCTTCTGAAAATAGCGAACATTCCAGAACATTGGATTTTCGAGTTAGTGAATTTTGAAAGTTTTCGAGCTTTCAAGAACTTTCGAGTATTCTTTTCGATGATCAGTACAGTGCGGTCGGCTGCCAAGGGTAAAAAGGCGGCGGCGGCGGGCGGCGGCCGCCGCCGTTTTTGTGCGGCGCCCAACTTAGGAACTGTTTAACGCGTTAAACGACTTACTCGGCTGATTATGTTTTTGTGGCATACTTGAAGCAGCCCTATGATTCCACTAGAGAAGTTTGGAGAAATTTCGACTTATTTGAATTTTTCCGAAAAATCGAACTGGAAGAATGGCGAGTCTTCAGATGCTCATAAACATTTCCAAAACAACATTATATCGTCAGATATAACAGTAAGTGGTGCAGAATATTCGGTACTACAAAAATAAAATACTTTCTTAAAAAACACCGAGCTGAGAAGAAAAATACTCTAGACGAAAGTTGCAATTGAGCACTGCGCTGGTTGATTGAGATCATTTTTGATCACAGACAGGCCTGTGGTGGTTGAAATGTTATAATGTCGATTTAAATAATTTGTGTACGCAACCTTGAAACTACCAAAGAATTTTCTTGTCGATCGGGCATTTTCGAAAAAATCTGAAGTTTGGTGTTTTTTTTGGGAATCCAGTGTCTATAAAAAACCACCAACAAAAGTATTCCTTTATGTTTTTCGAAAGAGTTAATTATGTAAAAGTTCATGTGGGCATTAATAAAAAATATCAGAATAGGAGAAACAAGAAAACGAGGAAATTTGAAATTTTTTTGAAAAATTCGTCTTTCTTGTTTTTCATTCTTTGGTATTCAGCACCTATTTAAAACAGTTGATGGGCAGCGCAGCGATTATAACCCTGATCTCGGGTGAGAGCTCATATTTCCACGCTATGAGTTAGTTTGAGGCAGATCTATCAAAGAATGGGTGAGAAAGGTTTTTTCAAAAAGTGCTCCACGCTCACATTAGTGGCGTTTTTTTATATTTGGCCGTATGTGGATTTATATGAGGAAAGGGGCTGTGACACTGCAGCGGGTGTTTTTCCACGTGTCAGTGGAAGTTTCTGAAATCCATGGGAGATTTTTACAGAAAATGATTAAACTTCGGTTTTGCAAAATAATATTATATCAAAAGTTCAATATTTACACCAACGTCAAACATTCTCCGTTCAAGCTCAATCAATGCTCTTGTCACATACGAAAGAAAAGAAGGGTTATTATTGAACCTCACATTACGGACGAGAATCATTAGATGGTGATAAGTAAAAATAGGAGCCGAACCCAGCTTCTCACGCTAATAATTCTTTGCCTAAGAGTATACTGATTCAAAGAGGTTTCATATCGTGATATTGAAGCGGAAAGGTTGCACATAGAATACCAATGAGCTAAGTCTCCTAATAGTCGTAGAATAGAATCTTAAACGTGGATGCGAAGAATCTCGATTTTTTCGTCGATGGAATTCGGAGCTGTGGGCCCGATCTGGGCTCACTGATGACAGACGGGCGTCATTAAAATTAAATCGACGAAATGCGTGCTCGCCCACAAAAACGCCTAAACAATATTCAGATACATAGAAAAAGTTCTTTTGCCAAATTTTGTGCGAAATGTCATTCTTCGAGGGTAGCTGTGAACTGAAAATGACCTAAGTTCAGACTGAAAGCGAAATTTGAAGAAACGTGAACTCGTAAATACAGACAGGATTTTTTCACGATAGTACAGAGATACGAATGTGTAGGTTATGGCAGATATCCTGACTCCTCTGAATATGCCCTGATTCGTTACTCTGGCATCGATATGTCGTCGCCCTGCTAATCGCTGACTTCGCACCTCCAGTTGGACGCGTCAGGTCACCACAACGGCCCACCAACAGCACAGGACTCAACGTATCTCATTAGAATAGAAGTAACTTCTAGAATTTACAAACTATTCATTATTTAATCGGAAAAACAAGAAAATTCGAGTTTCTATTCAACTAATCGGAAAAATCTTCCGAATTCTCATTCGAATCGAATAGAAATAAAAATGGACTTTTTCCATCTTCTTTATTAATTCAAAAGAAGTGAGATTTCCATAGCCTTGAAAAATACCGAATGAATGTACGCATTCGAATAAGACACATTCCTAATGAGTGAGTTTTTCGAATAACGCATTTTTATATTTTCGAATGAATGAGTGAGTTCTGGAAAACCTCAGATCTTTTGAATGAGTAAAGAAAATGGAAAAAGTCAATTTTATTTCTACTCGATTCAAGTGAGGATTCGGAGGATTTATGCGATTATTTGAATAGAATTTCGAAATTTCGTATTTTTCCGTGATGCATACTTATGAAAACCATGAACATTCTCGAAATACCAAGACTTCAGAAGTTACTTCTATTCTAATGAGATACGTTGAATCCTGTGCTGTTGGTGGGCCGTTGTGGTGACCTGACGCGTCCAACCGGAGGGGCGCAGTCAGCGAGTAGCAGGGCGACGGCCTACCGATGCCAGCGGAACCAATTAGGGCATATTCAGAGGAGTCAGATATTTGCCATAACCTACACATTCGTATCTCTATACTACCGTGAAAAAATCGTGTCAGTATTTACGAGTTCACGTTTCTTCAAATTTCGCTTTCAGTCTGAAATTTGGTCATTTTCAGTTCACAGCTACCCTCGAAGAATGACATTTCGCACAAAATTTGGCACAAGAACTCTTTCTATGTATCTGAATATTGTTTAGGTGTTTTCGTGGGCGAGCACGCATTTCGTCGATTTAATTTTAATGACACCCGTCTGTCATCAGTGAGCCCAGATCGGGCCCACAGCTCCGAATTCCATCGGCGAAAAAATCGAGATCCTTCGCATCCACGTCTAAGATTCTATTCTACGACTATTAAGAGACTTAGCTCACTGGTATTCTATGTGCAACCTTTCCGCTTCAATATCACGATATGAAACCTCTTTGAATCAGTATACTCTTAGGCAAATAATTATTAGCGTGAGAAGCTGGGTTCGGCTCCTATTTTTTCTTATCACCATCTAATGATTCTCGTCCGTAATGTGAGGTTCAATAATAACCCTTCTTTTCTTTCGTATGTGACAAGAGCATTGATTGAGCTTGAACGGAGAATGTTTGACGTTGGTGTAAATATTGAACTTTTGATATAATATTATTTTGCAAAACCGAAGTTTAATCATTTTCTGTAAAAATCTTCCATGGATTTCAGAAACTTCCACTGACACGTGGAAAAACACCCGCTGCAGTGTCACAGCCCCTTTCCTCATATAAATCCACATACGGCCAAATATAAAAAAACGCCACTAATGTGAGCGTGGAGCACTTTTTGAAAAAACCTTTCTCACCCATTCTTTGATAAATTTGCCTCAAACTAACCCATAGCGTGGAAATATGAGCCCTCACCCGAGATCAGGGTTATAATCGCTGCACCGCCCATCAATTGTTTTAAATAGGTGCTGAATACCAAAGAATAAAAAACAAGAAAGACGAATTTTCAAAAAATTTCAAATTTTCTCGTTTTCGTGTTTCTCCCTAATCTGGTATTTTTATTAATGCCCACATGAACTTTTACATAATTAACTCTTCCGAAAAAAATCTACTTTATAGGAGTTATACAGTCGAGGGCCTCATAAAATTTAATTGCGTCCCGCAGAACAATGTTCAGTCAATGATAATTTGGAAATCAGAAACCGAAAATGAGCAAATAACTCATTAGTGGTGTCACATACTTGTCTTGACAGTAAGCACTCATCACCATAAAGGAATACTCTTGTTGGGGGTTTTTATAGACACTGGATTCCCAAAAAAAAACACCAAATTTCAGATTTTTTTCGATAATGCCCGATCGACAAGAAAATTCTTTGGTAGTTTCGAGGTTGCGTACACAAATTATTTAAATCGACATTATAAAATTTCAACCACCACAGGCCTGTCTGTGATCAAAATTGATCTCAATCTGCCAGCGCAGTGCTCAATTGCAACTTTCGTCTAGAGTATTTTTCTTCTCAGCTCGGTGTTTTTTTAAGAAAGTATTTTATTTTGGTAGTACCGAATATTCTGCACCACTAACTATTATATCTGACGATATAATGTTGTTTTGGAAATGTTTATGAGCATCTGAAGACTCGCCATTCTTCCAGTTCAAGTTTTCGGAAAAATTCAAATAAGTCGAAATTTCTGCAAACTTCTCTAGTGGAATCATGGGGCTGCTTCAAGTATGCCACAAAAACATAATCAGCCGAGTAAGTCGTTTAACGCGTTAAACAGTTCCTAAGTTGGGCGCCGCACAAAAACGGCGGCGGCCACCGCCCGCCGCCGCCTTTTTACCCTTGGCAGTCGACCGCACTGTAGTTGCAGCAGTCGGATTCAAAATAAATATATTATTCAAGAAGTTACCAAGAAGTTACCCAAGAAGTATCAGAACAACGTTTCAAATTAAGATTGTATATTCGAATAAATCTCGAGTGGTTCAGTTCTGACCGAAATGTGCAACTCTAAACCTTGTAATGGTTGTGTAGCATTATATTGATGTGCAATATTCTATACCAAGACGATTTCACCGTCATTGCCTGGATAGATGTGACACGAACAGGATTCGGCGCGGGTGTTGGTCCCCAGAAGGGAGAGGGGGGTCTGAGCTCCTCTGAGAAAATCGGTACCGCTGGTTTCGCGATAGCCCCGAGATTCTCGCTGGTATCGCGATGGGGTATCGGCAGCTGATTGGCGGCTCCGCGATCGTGGAAAAGTGGTGTGTGACGCAGTCGCCCCGCGATAGCCTTATGTCGGCTCCGCAGTCCGATAAAGAGGTAGCGTAGACAACACGGCTCCGCGGTGAAACAGCGTCGGCACCAGGATGAGTGTGCAGGCTTTCAGTATCCCGTCGGCTCCGCGTTCGACACACCTCCGAACTCGCACACATAAGTCATACTGCAGTATCGATCAAATTTCCAACTAAACTCGCCGTTATCATGTGTCTCCGCGTATTACGCTTTTTGTATTCTTCGAGATTTCGGTTTCAAAACTGCAGCAACCACGATCCAAGAAACAATGCCAAGTGTTACATTTCCTGTATTTTCGGGTGTTTTTTGCAGTCCACCTGGATTTCAGCATTCATCCCTTAGGTAGAGGGACGAGTAAACATGGTCATTCGACACTCATTTTTAATCAAACGAAAGAATATTGCATTTTCAAAAAACAACTGCTCCCGAAAAGTTGAAATTCTCAATGGAAACTGTCAGAAAGTTTCAGACGAACAAATTTTGAAAATATCGCCGTTTTGAAAGTTATGAAGGAGGGAGTGTAAATCAATTATCTCTTTTTGAATTGCCCGATTGAATGAGAATTCAAAATTAAAACTTTTCAAAATTTCCGAAAGAGTGAACTAATCTGAAAATCTTACTCTATCCGTTTGGTATTTATATTCGGAGAAGCACTCGGCCTATTCGATTCGATTTTTCAAATATTTCATAGATATTTCTGCACATTGTTTTTAATGGCAGAATATTAGTCCGTGACCCGAAAGGAGCGAAGTTTTCAAAAGTCTTTTTTACAATAATCGAATTAATTGGACAACCGAATACTTAAATGTTTCTAAATTAATCCTTAAGGATTCAGCGGGTATTTGGATTTCACAAATCAATCGAATTCTCGAGAAATCCGACAATTTTAGTTCCCAGAGAATAGAATATTCGAGTACTCTCGTATAAAACGAATATTGTGATAATTGTTCGATAAATTATCCGAACCCAATTCTAATACGCTGTTTTTTGACGATTTCTCACAAAAAAATCGCTTCATCCGAGCTACAAACTTTGTTTTCATTTTTTATTGTTTCGAAAGCCGTGCTTTTTTGAACTGTCGACTGGTCGAATTACTCGAAAACCACACTTTCTTACGTTCTCGGTCTTCGCTGGGGAATATAAAGACGCTTTCGGAGATAACTTCGAGTGTTTTTTTCTGAAATGGCACATGGCTTACTCTCAAATAAGGCATATACACGTGGCGATGGACACATCACTCATAGCTGCTTCGGAATTGAAAGCGCGTTTCCCGTGTTGATTTTGTTAAAGCTAACTTTTCCAAAATATCTTGTTCCAGAGTAAGCAATGTGTCTCCTAAAAAGGGCTATTGATGCTGATTTCAGATGCTGATTTCGCGAGGTCGCGTAGGTGTCTTGAAAAACACCTACGCGGTGTCAACGCTCAGCCGACGCTGCAATCGGCTCTTCAACGAGCTGCGATTGCGGAGCCTACTTCGCTATTTGCGCGCAGGCAGGGCAATTTGTAATGAAGGCACCGCAATGACCCCATGTAGGTGCCTATGGGGCACCTACACGGCCGCATTGCGGTGCCGTCACCACAAATTTTCTCAGAGTCACAGGGGTGGGAGGGAGTGTTTGGTCCTTGTAGAAGACCGATTGGACCATCCTGTGTGTGAGCAAAAACCGTCAGAAGAAGTTTTTCACATTGCATTTGAATATACATTGCGGTTTGGCCGCTGGCTGCAGGTGTAGACCCATCGGATCAATAGCGGCCCATGTTGAACAATTTTGTAGACCCGCAGCATATACGATGCACAGTTTGCCTCTGCCGGAGTCGATGAAACTACCCGAATTCGAAATTCGGAAGCAAAGTGAAGTGAAACCACCTTGGTGGGCTTCACCAACCGTTGTAATCAACGGTTGAGCAGGAGGTCCAATTTTTGGTAAGTACATACAGTTGTACATATGTTACAGTTGTACATACAGATGTACACACTGTGTGTTAACTGTCGAAAATCGTGCAAGAAGTTGACGGGAATAAGTCGAGAAGTTGTCGGGGATTGTGGAGAATTGGGCGAAAACTTGTCTAGAATTCTCTAGAGTCCGCGAAAGTTGTCCTGCATTCGTACGCCTGCAGGACAACTTTTTGTCTGATTCTCGACAACAAGTTTAACCTGAGAAGTGAGTGGCGCTTCTCAGGCAAATCGGGGGACACTCCGCGCAGGATCAAGCGGGGTTGCGAAATTTGACAACGGGGGTCACAAAAATCTGGGTCCGAAAGCGAATACGGTGGGGATCGCAAAAATTTCGGTCAAAAAATGATAGTTTCGTGGATATCCCGTAAATTCTCGATTTTTTTGGTACCCAAGGGAATGATCGTAGCATTCGATTCTAGGCCCTTGGGCTAAACTACTGAACAAATTTTCGGCGTCTGACACTTCAAGTAATCAACTATAATATAAACTGGCCGGACTTGGGAGGAGGGATCTCGAAATCGCGCCTAGGCGAGGAGGGATCGCAAAAATTTTGGATTGTGGAAAAAAATGTGACGGGGTGTCGCTCCGATTCCGAAAATTTTGCAGCGCTCCGCTTGACCCTGACCCCGCGTAAGACTCCCAATAGGGGAAAAAACACAGGCCTACGCGGAGTCATACGATAAAGGGCAGCGGGAGTACAGCATCGCGACGCTCGTGATGACGTCACAATCACGGCCGGGACACTACCTAAATGCCTAGCGGGAGACCCCCAAAGAGTAGCCGAACGATGACGTCATTGACTTTACGGGTTATTCATTTTAATACTCACCACAAGTATGTAGCCCTGGGTTTTCGCGGTCTCACGGAGGAGAAGGTCCCCGCCTGGGTCCACGACGAGGACGTAATCTTCGCCGCGGTCCGCTTTGAGGAATCACCCTCCCCGCTGATCGCGGCAAAAACCGCCCCCCTAACCCAGCCGAGAGGATACCCCTATCCAACAGCGGTGAAAAATATGCTGGCCTACGGAGAATGACTCGAAGTCACCTTTCAGCGCCGGCATCATAATGCCGAATGAGGACTCGAGTGAGAAGAGGGGTCTTTTATACCGGCTGTGCAGGTGATAAGCACGTCACAACGTGATCACGGTTTGATAACCACCATATAAACCTACACTGTGATGCTTATCACAGTGTTAAGACTTGTCATCGTGTTCAAACAAGAATGACCCGTTTGGATCCCCTAAGCTGTGTGCCGTTCCAAGAAAACCTAGTCATGGATCCAAGTAATCAAATTCATTCTTTTAACCGGTGAAAAAGGGTCTTTGAAGACGCATTTTTAGGTGTGATACAATCGATTGTATCACACCTGGAAATGGGCCTTCAAAAGATGTTTTTAACCGTTTAAAAGAATGAAATCAATTACTTGGATCCGTGACTAGGTTTTCCGCACGTTGTAGCAACGCTAAACTCCCTTATTCAAATTTCGTTAAATACTTGTTAATATTTCACAGCTATCAATTTTTCATAGACCCCTCCCTATGTAGCGCTGTTCGGCTTAAAGCCACAGTCCAAGCTCAGAATCGAATTTTCGTTTTACTGCCTATCTTGGAGAAAATGTAACGCTGATCACAATGTTGTCTCCAGAATCGCTCAGAACTCACTACGAACTGAGTTACGGCTTCAGAAAAATTTAGAATTTGAACTGCTAGAAGTTCGCGGACGAGTTGTCTCGAGCCTGTATTTTCTCGTTAGTCGCAACCATCATAATGAAGCAGGTCACAATATAAAACCAGACCGGAAACAGAAGGAAGAACATAGATTCAAAATAAAATCATGCGCACGTCTCTCCCTTATTGAGGTCGGAAACCTGCCAGTGGGCGTTGCCCATTTTTTCTTTCAAGGGGGGGGGGCGTGGCCGACTTTTTCCTTGCCTTTTCTCGCTTATTTGAGCGAATTTAGATTTCGCGCTTGGCAGGGTTGCTATAGACGGCGACCGGACCAAAATATCAAAAATTACTTCTGAGGTTGGACTGTGCCTTTAACCCATTCACGACCACGCCTAATTTTGGGTGGCTGCACGTTCGGACCGCGTGCAATATTGCGTCACCGTATACAGTGTCCCACCGGTGGGCCACTTTTGCTCGAATGGCACGCCACCAAAAAATCGATTTTGGTTTTTTTTGCTTATTCTACGGCTGTCGACGTCAAAATCATGATGCCAAAGTTTCAGCTTCCATAACTCTTTCCTTCCAGAGAAATGGCCTCCTAAATTTTTAACTGTTTAGATAAGACCATCTACAAAATCACGTGAGTTCGTTGAATTCTAGCGGTTTGAAACATTAAATAACGTAGATTACCATGATAGACATTCTTGTGTTCTTCAATTGACAGGAAATGCTTAGTGAAATGATATTTTTCAGATTTGCACTAATTTTGCTTTAGCTACTCCCTCGCTCTTGAGGTCTATCGCATTCCGAGGCGAGTTTTTTTTGTAGTAAACATTTTTAGCATTCTTTTTGACAGCTAGACGTAGAAAAGACTCCTCAATTTTAATAATAACTTTTGATGCTGATGGAAATGACTTTTTAGATCTTCGCCATTTTTTCGGCCACCCCTCAACCCTCCGGTTCGGCGCCTTCTAGGAAGAGATTTTTTGTGAAAAGCATATGCGTTTTTGCATTCAAACGTATAAAATAGTTCTATTATTACAAATTGACTAAGAATGGTTAGTGCAATTACCGTTTTATAAGTTTTCACTCGTTTTCTGCTCTGGCACGTCCCATTTTTCTCGTCCGCTCCTCTCCAAGGTAGTTTTTCACTGAAGTTTGAGCCCCGGCCTACGATGGTACACCAACCGTAACCAAGCAGGCTTTTTCAAAAAAGGCCCCAATGATCTCAACATTAGTGATCTTTGCGTAAAATAAATTATGTGAACAAAATACGGGCGAAAGAAAAGCCGATTCTCTACGCGGGAATGGTGCGCAGTATCAGTAATCATACTTCTGTGATATTTATAAATAGTGCTATACGATCTGACCACTCTTAGAAGTAAGGATTGTTTCCCGAGTAATGGGAAAAAAATAAAATTCTCCATTAAGTGCTTGTAAAAATGCGATCTGTACTCATAATTGCGGTTTTCGACCTTGCTGCATTCGAAGGGTCAGATATATTGTAGTGGTGAAGCTGCCAGCGGACCACGAAGTTTGTAGTCGACTCTGGAATAGGTATTGACCATAAATAGGTTTAGAAATTCCTTCACGTGGTGGAGAAAACGATTTTCGAAAAGAGTGTTCCACCGGTGGGACACGCGGTCCGAAGTGGTAGTCAACGCGTGTCCCACCGGTGGGACACGCGGTCGTGAATGGGTTAAAGGCACAGTACACCCTCAGATATGAATTTTGAGATTTTCATGTAATTGTGTAGAAGACCCCTCCTGTATAACACTTGCCAAATGCCAGATCTTATTTCCTCCAAATAAGCGAGATATAAGCGACCACCACAGGCCCGACCCCCTTCGCTCACCACCACAGGCCTGACCCCTTAACAGACTTTCGAACTCGATAGCGGCTCGATGGATGGATGAATTCCAACAAGTCGGAAATCTTCAGTCCACTACCGGACTGTCTCCTTATCCTAGCTTTCTCTCACACAACGATTGCAAATGAAGAGAAATACAGGCCTGAGACAACTCGTCCACCAATTTTTCACCCTTAAAATCTAGGCATCTTTGAACAGCCATAACTCTGTTCAAAGGAGGTGTTGGACGATTTTAAAGAAGCCACTGTGATCAGCGTGTGACTGTCTCCAAGATAAGCATGAAATCTGAAAATTAATTTCTTGGGTGTCCTGTGCCTTTAAAGCTGCGTCCATGAAATTTTGGGTGCATTTTCAAATCCGGATATCCAATCACTATACGTGGTTTTCTTGCCCGAAACAGCACCTATGTGCCCTCAGGGCATGAAAACAGGCTCCGCCCACCCTATGTAGCGCTGTTCGGCTCAAAGCTGTGACCATGAAATATTGGGTGCGTTTTCACAACCGGGTAGTGAATTTTTATACGTGGTTCTCATGCCTAAGACCGCACCTATGTGCCCTCAGGGCACCAATCAATGTTCAGCCATTGAACGAACACATGGTGTCATTGTCGCAGGAGAGTTGTTTTTGTCTGCGTTCGTGGAAAATATTTATTTATTGCAATATTAGGATTAATTGATACAATTGATGCACCGATGTAGTCTTGACCTAAAAATTCGCTCACTATAGAAAATTGCGAAAGGAGGACCTCCCCCTCTCCCCACCCCCCGTCGTCGCCATCACTTTCTCCCAGGGGGGGGGGCTGAGCAAATCGCTTGACTTGGGTGGGGGTCGGACCAATGTTGGGTTATATCACACCTCGCGCCGTAGCCTGTTTTAACTAGTTTGTAGCAGGGGTGTGCAATAATGATTTTTATCGTCGCTAAGCGGTAATCGTGAATTTTCAAAAAAAAACCGCGTCAACACGTTAATGCGTGATCACCTTAGTTTTTCATTTCGGTAAAAATTTAAAAAACCTTTACCTGACCGCAACGAGAATCCATGAATAACGAAGTGTTCTAAAAGAATATACCTTCAAATGACGTCAGCAGTACGTCGTAATAAGCAGGTAAGGCTTCAGATGACGACGTCAGGACGTCGTGGAAGTGGGTGGGCGTGACATCAGCATACCGTCGTGCAATATGGTTGGCGCTTAATGTGGAGCGTGCGCCGCGTCGCAAAAAGCCAGAAGCTCAATGTGTATAGTGTGTGACGAGTGATAGAAACCGAGTAGCGCTCCATGTGGTGTGTGCACCGCGTGGTGTACTCCATACAGAATGTGCCGCTTGGTAGGAAGTAAGAAGGCGCTTCGGGTGTCGTTTAAACTTCCGCCGCGGAGCGGCGCGCCGAAGTACACATCGCGGCACCGAAGGACGTTTGGGCCCTAGTTATACATCGGCGATTCGATGCCGCTGGTTTTTTTTTGCGGGACGTCTGCGATTGATGAGATTTCGAAATTGACCAAAAAGCAGACATGCCGCGGAAGCCAGCGGCAGCGAAACGCTGGTGTATAACTAGGGCCTTAGAGTTCATCCGCATAAATTCTGCAAGAGGCGTCGCACGCGGTAGCCGCCCCTTTGCTGCCGCGCCGCCTGTCATAAGTAGGTGGAGCGGCGGCCGCCCGGTGGCGATGGTGTATGGAGAAAGGCGAATCTTTCGAAGAAGAACTCATCAACGATACCCTCTATAAAACGTAATTCACATCATTCGAGGCGCGAGCGGCGCGCGCGATGCCTCCGCCTTCGTCTGCCCTCCGCTCTCTCACTGTCTCTAACCTCCGCTCTGCACCAGCACGCGTAGGAACAAGGTGAAATTCGCCGTTTTATAGCCTGTAACTTGGTGTGGGCAAAGTTAAACTAACTACTGGATATTGATGTTCTGTAATCTGGAGCATAGGGAAGCACAGTAAATCCGGTTAAAACTAGTCGAAGCCCATGAGTTCATCGCTTACTCAGGAGAATAATGAAAAAATTGTTTGAGCGGAAGCGGTTGTTCTGCAATGAGTTTCATGCACATTGACTGCCGACCAACCGCTTCTTATCGATCGGACTACACTATATATCTTTACGTGTCCACAAATGCGGTGAGCAGTATTTATGTCTATTGCAGAGTAGAATTCATTAAAGTGAGAAAAAATCTGTGTCGACTATACAAGGGCATTCGACCCCTGTTTTCGAATGAATGAATAATTCGAATACGGCCTTTTCGAAAATTCCGAATAAATGAATACATTCGAATAATGCCTTTTGAGAAATCCCGAATAAATGAATACATTCGAATAAGGCCTTTTCAAAATTCCCGAATGAATGAATACATTCGAATAAGGCCTTTTCAAAACTCTCGAATGAATGAATACATTCGAATAAGGCGTTTTAGAAAACTCCGAATAAATGAATACATTCGAATAATGCCTTTTAAAAAATCCCGAATAAATAAATACATTCGGATAAGACGTTTTCAAAATTCTCGAATAAATGAATACATTCGAATAATGCCTCTTAAAAAATCCCGAATAAATGAATACATTCGAATAAGGCCTTTTCAAAATTCGTCCAGAACTTTCGCCTACGCCCAGGTGGCCGTTTCCAGACAGGATTTGGAAGCATTCCTAAAGCGTGTTGTACGAGACGATCCGGCGTTCTTCTTAGTATATGCCCGAGCAGTCGAAGTCGACTTTCCATTGCTGCTTGAGATGGCGTTAGGAGATGCTGGCACCTCCCTCGTGTGAAGCGTTGATGTACTGCGTCGATTTCCTTGTAAAGGTCTTCGTTATGGCATACACGCGGCCAGAAATATCCAAGCGAACGCCTAAAAAGCTTCCTCTCCGTGCAATCCAACCTTTCCATCTGCGTCTTCGGTGCTGCCCACGTCTCCGATCCGTACATCATGATAGGACGAATAGCGGATAGGTAGACGCGCAACTTGACTTCCTTTGCAATGGGGGTAGACCACAAACACTTGGTTAGAGAATTAAATGCAGACGTAGCTTTTGCACATCGTTGTCGAATATCCGCTGCATAACTACCATCGTTCTTCAACAAACAGCCCAAATAACAGAAATCGTCCACCAGTTCGATACGTTGTCGGCCCACACAAACTCCCGTTGAAGGCCTCTGAGAGACCCGCATCTGCTTGCATTTGTCGGGACGAAGACGAAGTCCAAAGGCTGCGGCATACTTCGAAATAAGGTTCACAATCCTTCGCAGTTTTGCGTTGTTTTCAGCGAATAACACAATGTCGTCAGCGTACTCCAGGTCGACAAGGGAGCGTCTTGATGGTGTTAGGATCACATCCGCAGGAAATCGTTCTGCAACTCTACGCATGATGTCATCAACGGCGAAGTTGAAAAGAGAAGGTCCTGCAACGGCTCCTTCCCTTACTCCTGTTTCCACCTCAAAAGCTGACGTAAATCCGACAGGTGTACGAACTGCTGCTGTTGTTCCTTTGTTCATGTCCTCGATTAACCGAACATACTTTTCCGGGACTCCATCTGCTCGCAGAGCATTGAGCAATCGATCACGATGAGGAAAGTCGAACGTGGCTTCAAAGTCCACAAAAACAAGCTTCGAATACCGCTGCCACGATTCAATTACTCTTTTCACGACGAACACTTGGTCGATGGTCGATCTTCCAGGTCGAAAACCGGCTTGCTCATTCCTGGTAGTTCTTTCACGATGTTTGATAAGTCGCTCGAGAATGATACGTTTTAAAACCTTGTACATGACACGAAGTAGAGAGATTCCTCTGTAGTTCTTAGGATCCGTGACGGATAGCTTCTTGTGAAGAGGCACGATGATCGCATGTCTCCACGAATCGAGTATCCTTTCGCTCATCCATATAGCACCGATGGTGTTGGTCAATTCACGAATCCCAGACGGGGGAAGAGCTTACAGCATTTCAGCAGTGATGTTGTCATCTCCACCTGCCTTTCCATTCTTCATTTTCCGGACACAATCCAAAACTTTAGACTTAGTCGGCGGTTCCTCACTGACATCGTAATGTGCTCTCTGAACATGGCGGAGCTCAGGTACTGATGACGCTGGACGATTCAGTAGTGAACTGAAGTAATTCTTCCATATTGGCAGCGTCGCATCACCAACTGCAACTCCATTGGTAGTGTTCAAGACAGGAGAACATCTCTTCATCTTCCCGCTATACTGTCGAAGCAACGTGTAGGCTCTCCTTGGATTATTCTCCTCCCAAGCCTTCTCGAACTCCCTAGCTCTACAAATCCACTCCCGTTCGCGGTCACTTTGAAGCTGCCGACGCAACTTCCTCCTCAGACGCTTCTCCTCCACGAAGTTTCCTGCAGTTCGGAGAGCACATACTCTGTTGTAGGTAGATGTTGTTTCTTCTGAGACGTAGGCGAACTTCTTCTTAGGCTGTACAGCCGGGAGTGCCTTTTTCGAAGCGTACTGGATGCACTTGACAAAAGAATCCGCGTCGCAAAGTTTCTTCTTAGTCCGTACTCCGATGTGAATAGAAACGCGTTGTCGAAAATTCCTTCTGCACTCTTCATCTCTGAGACTTGTCATGTCAGTCCTCTGGAGAGGCTGAGCCCCTTGCTTCCTCTTATGAATCCTCGCAGTGAAGTTCAACAGAACAGGACGGTGATCCGAATCGAATGCTACATCCCACACAGCTCTAGATCTTCGAATGTCCGATACTGGAATATTCCTTGCCAGGACATAGTCAAGCTGTAGTTTCAAAGTTGTCATCTTCCGCTTCCGCTGCTCTTCTGGAGATAGCTGGGTTGGTCCCTGCCACTTAAGCTGATGGCGGCGATGATTCCTCTTGAATGTCGATGCAATAATCACACCACTGCGTTCACAAAAGTCGGCAAGGCGGTAACCATTGTCCGATGTTTGCTCCACTGGGTAGAACCGTTTAACGAGTACTTCGGATTCCTGATCGAGTCCCATCTTCCCATTTGCTTCAATCCCCTTGACAACAGCATGTTGACAAGGTATCCTGGCCAGCAACGTATCGAGCTCCTCATAAAACGCATCCTTCGAATTGTCTTCGGCGGTTTCAGTGGGCGCATGAGCACTCACTATCCACAGATTGAATCCTCTGTGATCCCGCAATCGTACGAATGCATTCCGGCACGAGGTTGAGCCAAAGTCCTTGACCATACCATTGAAATCCTTCCTTACAGCTATTGCACAGCCTCCCACCCTCCTATCGTCAGCGTTACCGCAGTAGATGGTGTACTCGCCGACGCTGATGACGGGTCTATCCTTGAGACGGGTTTCCTGCAAAGCAGCAAACGGTGCATGAAAATAGCTCAGAAGTCTGGAGAGCGCAGTTTTTTGTATACCATTCAACAGCGATCGACAGCTCAGGGTGGCGAAACTGTGGCTTTTGACCAAAGACTCACTGAACTCCCTAGGTACGGATCCTAAAGTGTTATGGACCAAAGGCCTTGGTGTGCCGGACGGCAACACCTTTATGCAATGTGCGGGATACTTTCGCGATATAGTTGCGCACGCTTAATCGCTCGAACGTTCCCTTTGTACACTCAAACGTCTGCTGGGTTCAGTAGAAGCAGGGGCACCAACGAGCAGGTACCAACAGATTTGTATACCCCCCCCCCGAATGAATCTAATATTCGAATACTCGAATATTCGAATTATTCGAATATTTATTTGATCCGGTTTCAAGTCTAGTGTCGACCGTTCACACGCAAAAAGGATTTGATAATTTCCGCAGTAATACGGCTGTTTACTGTATAATCACATGCCATTCAATGCAGTGATGATACGCTCAAGAGTATCACCAAAGCGGCCTTCAATCCCCGCTTTCAACACTCATTTGATAGCTCACTCGACCGCAGAGAGGTGATACCTCACATTTCCTTTTTGCAACACGATTTCGAATTCTTCGATATCGAGAATAAATAACCAAAACTGATAAACAATGGGATGGAATACATTGAGATCAAAGATAGATTTCACAACAAGCCAAAATTGACTGCGCCGCACGCCGACCCCAGTTTTGAAATTTGCCATTGGAGCAGATGAATCAGTGCCACAATTCCTCTACAATTAACGAACCCAAATGAACGTGATTTTAGAATTTTTTCGTTGACCATTTATCGTTAATTTTCCAAAAAGCGCATTAACCCGTAAATGCGTTAACACGTTAACATTGTAACGCACTGCCCTGGTGTGAAGCCACAAAGTGTCAGACTGCTTTCATGGTATGCTAATGATTGTAACAATTTGTTTTTCAAAGGTGAGCGTTAAGCTTTGTCCATTTTGTTCTGTTATAGTATAGAAACGAAGGTGCTCGACCAAAATATCCCATTCTAAGCGCTGTTGGATTTCTCAGAATATTGGAAACGCTGGTGTGAATTTTGTTAGCAAACTACCATATAGCTCGGATAATCCCGATGTCTGGGGGAGGCGGAAAGTAATGACGCGCACTGTAGCTGACCAGTCCCCTCACCAGCTCAGTTTGCTCTGAATAGATCCCTGACACTATTGAAAACCGCTACGAGAAGTTCACCCTCGAAAAAACATAGTTATGAGAAGAAGGAGCTTACCTCTTGACTATCTCAAAAAAGTTGAACGACCATCCTTTCAAACAGTAATTGTCTCCTGGAGGAATATGAGAAATTATGTGAACCTGAAAACGTTATACGAGTACTCACTGCCGGTCAGAAGTGTGTGAACACCTAGAATTGGTTCTGCCACCTAGATTCAACCTCCTAAAATTCATCAGAAACAAGCGAATAGGCATGAGGTTTCTGTATGAGCACAGAAAATTCATGCGCAGAGTTGGGTGGGGGTGAGAGTTGTGAAGTCGTGAGTTGTTGTTTCGAGACGCCAAACAGTGAAAAGGGC
Source organism: Aplectana chamaeleonis (assembly GCA_029168955.1). Classification (NCBI taxonomy): domain Eukaryota; kingdom Metazoa; phylum Nematoda; class Chromadorea; order Rhabditida; family Cosmocercidae; genus Aplectana; species Aplectana chamaeleonis. Next base: position 92,335 of record JAPDOI010001606.1, on the reverse strand, counting down.
AGGCAAGTTATAGAATAGGCCGAGCACCCCTCTTGGCCGACGAAACCCTATGGCCATTGGTATACCGAAAATTGCTGACCGCGACAGGTCCGGTCAACTGTTACGAATCGTGTCGTGACCACAGTAGAAAATGTTGTCGCAGGAACAGTTAGCAGCACCTGTCGCGGTTGCTGGCTAGAATGGAGATGTTGTGCCTGAAAAGTGAAAACTGTGCGGTGATCAGTCGCTGTCGCGGCTCTCCGTCGTGCAGTGTGCTGCGACGGGTGCCAGCGACAGCGACCCAGCCAAATCCAGTGTCGTGCCTGGTGTTTCTTGAATCTGAGCGAGAGCTACGGTTGGCCCTCAGCGACAGCGACGTCGCAGTGTTCCACGACCGCGACAGGCCTGTTGTGGGGTATAACAATGGCCACAAGGAGCTTCTTACAATTCACAATTCGGGATGCTGTCACTTACGTGGCATCCGCTAAGCAAACACTTGGTCGTCCCCCAACAAGATGAAGCGACGCCTTCAAACATCTGAATACACCTAACACGAACTGGTTACAGATCGCGCACAATCGGACGAGATGGAAGATGGTAGTTCCATAAAGCAGGCAAAACGATCGTGTGCCTTGCGACAACCAGAGACGTGTGTCTGCCGCTGAGACGATCGCCGGCTGCTAACGGGCAATCAAGTATCAAGTATCAAGTGAGCAAGTTACAGAAATTCGAAATTTGAAATTTATAAATCATATTTTGACATTTCCAATTTCATCAATTTCAAATTTTCAGGTGCCTTTGACAAAAGTTGAGAAAAATTTCAATTCTGAAAGTCATATTCCAAAAACTGGATGTTCATTTTAGCTTCCAAGAACCAAAGCCTGAGGACAGTGAAGCTCCACGCACAAATTCGGCTTCTTTAATATCAAGGAAGCTCCATCAAGCCTGTCTGCGGGTACTCAGAAAAATTCAAACAGTTTGCGCGCCACGACTTTTTCTGAATGCCTCTTGCGCAAGCGGTCGTTTTCATGAACCGTCTTGCGCGCCACGAGGCTGAAGCTTGCGCGCAGCCTCGAGGAATTTCTGCAGTGAAAGAAGCTTGCGCGCAGCATTCTGGCGGAAAAGGTTGCGCGCAGCGACATTGGAAGCGGGGAACGCTTAAAGTGCATTCTTGCCTCTGAATCGATCGACAAACACATCCTCGACAAAACTCTTTTCCGTTAACTTCTCCGATTCATCAATGCATGCATATCATCACTTTTCTTGAGTACTGCATGCAGTAATTGCATGATTCCTTTGTCTTTCTCGACGTGGAAAAAAAGATTCTCTAAGTCATATTCAGAATACTTCCCGCTGATTTTCCATACCCGCAGCACATTCTGTTATGTTGGTGATTCTCTCAAGAAAGCCATGTTATATCTCTGTTTTTACTGACCCTGATTTGCAACCACGCGCCTTTAATTGAAGTTTCTCGAAATTCTCTAATTGAAAAGTAACTGAATTTTTTGGCAAGGTGTGATACACATAGCATTCTAAAACGCTTCCTTCCTTTATCATAGCTCTTTCTCGCTTTCAGTGCAACTCGTTTCTGCTAAAAATTTGCATTTAAATCCAGTGTGTGGTTTAAGAACTGATTGATTATACATCCTTGTTTGTCTCCTATCAAAACATGAAATATGTCACCACACAATCAACTCGTGTCATCTGGTCCTCAAGCGGATCCCACGTATCTTCAGCGGCGACATATCTCATGCTTCAATAGGAGGTGGCTAAAGTCTTTTATAATAGATAACAAGTATTACACTCTACCAAAAAATAGGAACAAGAAAAAATTGCCTCAGAAGTGCACAAATGTTTTTGCTCCTAGTATTCTTTAATGGGCCCATTCATCCTCTAGTTTTGGGTAGAATTTATTTCCGTTTTTTCGCTTACGTCTGCGTGCGTATGCTGCGTCTCCCTTCCCCATAGTTTGTCGATGTATCTCTCCTCGCTTTGCACAGGCGCGCGAAGAAACATAGTACAATACCGCCCGCGACTTTGGGCTTTCGGCGCTTTTTTCCGCCGCAAATCGCCGCTTTCTCATAACTTCGTTCAAAGTGGTCCGTTTGGGTTGTCAATGGCATATTTAGAATCAGCATCGAGAGCACTTCATTTTGAGCTCACCCAATCGAGTGTACGAAAACTGAAGCTAGATATCAAACTGGTGCAAACATCTGACTTCATAAACCGTGCAGGTCTAGGACGAGTTGTACACAAGTATTATAGACCAATTTATGGAGGTGGCGAAAGTGAAAATCAATGATTTTTAGCCGTTTCGACGCCCCGGCAGACAAAGTCATCGTCATTCGTTCGGGCTCAAGGTGCCCGCGCTCACAACCACGTTTAGGGATCGTTTATACTCCCACCGCGGCGTGGCGAGATGCAACACAACCGTATCGATCAAGCGGCGCCGCCTCGCGGCGCCGAATGAGGCGTTCAGAGTTTTTCTGCTCGAAATCTTCCAACGGCGCCACACGCGGCCGTCGCCTGGGTGCTGCCGCGCCGCCCGTAGAGAGGAGGCGGCGCGGGGGCCGCGTGCGATCCTCTTTAACATCACATGCTTTTTGCTGATATTTCAAATACATTCTCAATTTGGTTCCTCTGGTTGATCGCTAAAATTTCTTCCGAGGTCATGGAAGTTGTTTAGAGTAGGCTGTGTTGCGAATTCCTTTTTTTTTGCTCTTAAAAAAATTTTTTTACAGAGAAAAAATTCCAGAGGACTCTATCTGCTTTCGAGTGCGGTGTTATGATACAAAAGATTGTAATTGTTTCTTCTGCAGAAGAAATCACTCATTACAATCGACCTTGTGCTATGTCAGAGCTACTCCAGGCTGTGTTTAGCGTCATTCTGCGACTTCGCCGCGTCAGTTCGTCGCAGCTCGATTATACATCATAGTGGCGCGATTTTCACGCGGCGCGCCGCGCCACGTCGCATCACTTTTCGCCGCCCCGCTCCGCGGCGGAAGTATAAACGACCCCTTAATGTAGACTCTTTCAGAACTGTTACAACCTGTCTGGGGCATTTCCTGCCTAGCGCCACCCCCGTGATTTAAGCTTTGAAAAACGACTCTCGGTCACTGACCTACCGTTCTCGGCTCAAACGGGACCAATCGACCTGCAACTCGGCCTATAACATTAGTTTTTGATCCTCTTTCGAATAAGCACCCGAAAAATTCGATTTTCCACATTTTTGGGATGTGCCAAAACAGCGTTTTTCCCCAGTTTGGCGCCCCGGCGGGCACAGCCATCGTCATTCGCTCGGGATCAAGGTGCCCGCGAAAACAACCACGAAAAACAAAACAAAATTCTAAAAAACAAATTCGACACTAAATTCTTCCTCGCATACTTAATCGTATCTTCACATATAGAAGGTATTTTTTCTAATGCTCATATTGTTCATCGAGTGTTATGTCAATGTTTCCTCTCCGAAACATCAGAAAGCCACTAATAAATGTATTAAGTCTAAATCCAGCTTCGTCACACTTCCAATATCACCGCATTGTTGAATACAGACACTTCTGGTAGAACTCCCTCGAAATTAAAGCTGCATTAATTTCTCGAGGTAAAAAAACCGATCAGGTTGCGATTCCAAAGTTATTGGGTGAAGAAAACCGTTTACAGTCTCTACGATGGCCATGTCTTTTAAGACAGATGAGAGAGCCTTCCGTACGTTTGAGACCAAGAGTGTTCAGTGCACCTCCGCACACGCGTTCAGTCCGCAACGTGCATGCTGATTGCGCGAGCGTGTTGCGGCACGGTTTTCAGGATCTGTCTACATCGCAGGCGAGCAGAGGCTGGCAATTCGCCAACCGGTGCTGCCGCGCCCCTGATCGATACGCCGCCGCCGTCCACACTTTTAAAGTGGCAAAACATTCGCAAATGTTGATGATATCCAGAATGCCATCTCCACATATTTTACCGAAAAGCATATAATTTTTATCGAATTGAAAGACGGCAATAGTGTTTTGGCAAAGATGGGGAATACATAATCGATTAAAGGCATCGTTCACGATTGATTTTGTTTTTGAGTTTTCCATACATAAGGAGAGCTCTAGCACCCAATATAATAGCTACGTTAAAAAGGAAAACACGAAAAAGTCATTGATAATCCCTTTTTTCAGACCGAAAATACCTGTATCGATTTTTGAGAAAAGAAGGGTCGATCGTTAGAGATTGATGTTTAAACCTACGATATCAAAAATCAAATGAACTTTATCATTCTTTCAAACGATTTGTGGAGAAGGAAAGGTCAATCGATGTGTGTAGAAAAGTCATTCTCTACGTAATCGTATGGTATATCCCATCAACTTCCCCTCAGGATTACTGTATCAAATGTTGATCAGTTTTCTATACGATGACTGACAGCAAATTGTGCCAGATGACTGACGGAGGGCCGGCCTCTTTTGAGAAATTCGATCTCATTTATCTTCACAATAAAGTGTTTTTAACAGAAAAAACTCTTACCACGTTCTTAGGTGGGCCCAAAAAGTCTTTCAAACCAAAAAAACCGTGAGCGGTTTTAAGCGCATACGATGTCTTTAAAATTAAAAATCAAGACTCGTTATTTGTTTGTATTAGGTGCAAGAAAATTATATAAGTTCCCGGTCCCCCTAATAGTCATTCGAAAAATTTAAGAGGCTTTAATTGAATTTGTTTCCCACTCGAAAAATTCGAGAACGCGTTATTCGAAAAGTCCAGCCAATCGGAAGATTTTTAAGTGCCCAAGTCAAATACATCAATTTATCATCTATAGGAAGCCTTTCGAGAAATCCATTCATCTGAATTTCGGGCTTTTCGAGACGAATTTGCGGGCCGGAATTAGGCCTAGAGAAGCACAGTAAGTTGGGTTAATGGCCGATACGTGACATGCTGACTCTTATAAAAATAGCCCACTTCCCACCGGCCAAGTCGGGCTATTCGACTTCGCGCGGCCCCAATTTCGTGGGCGTGGCACAGCTCACCACTTCCCGCGGAGAGAGAGAGGTTTTCCCGTCTTCCCGCGAAGTGTCGGCGGACATAGGGTCAGGCACAGCGGTGGTTCGGGTCGTCCTGAACAACGACCCACCCCTTGAGAGGGATATTTTTTTTGGCTAAAAAACGACCTTTTAGGAAAAGTGAAAAAAATTGGTAGACGTTACTGACTATTTTCAATTTGCGGTTTTTTTTCAATTTTTTGAGCCTCGCCATTCCAAAGGGGATGAATAGAGTTCCATGCGCTGCCGATACTGAAAAATTTTAGTCAGATGAAAAAATGAAAAGCACTTCAGAAACCAGGAAAATCTTCGCCCTCCGTTTGGGCCCACCATGGGACCACTGCACATTTGAACGGCCATAACTCGGCTCAAAATCGATTTTATGAGCTCATCTCCGGTCGTTAACATTCTCTAACATCTGTCTACAGTTTCCATTCTTGCACTCGGTCATGTATATAGACGACCCTTTTCCGAATTTTTGGCCGATTTTTTCCGGAGGGGTGACAGGCGAAGTTTAGTTTTTGGAAAAAGCTATTTTTTCACCTAGCAAGAAGTGATTTTTGGAAGATTTCTAGTCGATAGGTACTCTCGTTCCGGGTACTTTTTTCTGAAACTGACATTCGGCCATTTCCAGACTTTCGCCTTTCCTTTCGACTTGCACGATTTTGAACTTGTTTCGAATCTTCGAGTGCTAAGGTATTAAATGATGACGGAGATGTTGTGTGCTATCTTTCTAAAGTTGCGGAGCAAGATATGGCATTCGTGTGTTAGTTTTCGGAATATTGTTCCTCCTCTAAGAGCTTTAGCACCCAATGGTATGAGGTGTTATGTGAACCAAACAATAGTTTAAGTTTCGCTCCCAACTCAGAATTTCTAGTCACGGTCTGCCACAGGAGAGGCTTGAAAAGCTTCGACCTCACGCAGAAAAAAAATATTTGCAGACCTTATGCAAAGGGTGCAAAAAAGGAGTGGAAAGAGTATGAGGTCGTTCACATAATGAGAGCTCAATTGCTGAAGCTTGCCACAACGCTGTAGATCCTAGCAGAGATAGACGAGACAGAACTTGCAATGCTGAGAACTTGAAAGCTCCGGATAAATTTCACGAGGGGTGAGGCGGCGTTCACGCAGAAAGCCGTTCCAAGCTCCTGTAATAGCTCAGAATGCTGCAAGTTTCTTAGCACGGACGATGACTTCAAACTAAGCTTTCGATCCTATCTCGTATGTGGTTTCGCTGCTTAGGACCGTCTAGCGCTCGTCAAAAAATTCTCTCATTGTGATGGCAATGAAGCCCGATGCGACGCCTGCTGAATCACATGACGTTCCCACATCTGCCAAGCGCAGGTCAAGAATTTGCACAGCACATGAAGTTTGATTTCCTGAAATGTTTAATGAAAAACTACCTGCCCTTTTCTCTGTTGACCGACGGAACTTCCGACACCGATTGCAATATTTCTGATGAAGATTATCTCACCCTCCCACACACCCGTAACTTTCCACTTCTCGTTAGTAGAAACATAAAGCGAAAATCCGAAGACATCGTCGACGCGTTCAAGAACTTTCTCATTGAGGAGGATTCATGGGCAGACATGCAGAATGGTCTTTCTCACAAGCCCTTCGCGTTTGCCATTAGAAAGGTGATTGCCCTGTCTCCCGACGGTGCATCTCTGATGACAGGGCACATAAACGGCGCTCACGCAAAACTTCAACGCATGGTAGATGATGAGACAACACTCGATGGAGCTGTGAGAGCAGGTGTGACTCCAATATGATTAAAAGAAATTTTAGGTATTTAAAGATGTTTTGTTTTAGGGTTTCTTCTCAGCGTCTACGCAGCACATACATAGTTCAGATCAACTACGCATATCGGCTCGCTCAAGAAGAGATGAACTTTTCGTACCTCAAAATGGTGGTGCCAAATCAGGTCCGCTGATCGGCCAACATGCAGCAAGCGCTAGCAAAGATCCTACACAACTATCCCGTATTTATGAGGAGCCTTCAAGCCTTGGCGAACGAAGATACATGTAGAAGTATCAAAGCAAGAGCTGTGGCTGCTGCGTGTATACTCCTCGATGGACCCACGTTTCTAATTCTTGACCACGTGAGCCATACACTATCCCAGCTGACATCTTTTTCCGAGGAACTGCAGTATGAAGAAAGCCTCATGGTAGATGATGTGTCTCGCCGCTATTTCGACCGCATGGTGGAAAACAACTGCGCCAAAATCGCAAATGTTGCAGAAAGATTATTGAGAGACAATAGGGTTCTGAAAATCAAGAATCCCTTGAACTTAAAGGCATCGTTCTATATCGCGCTATATCGCGAGCTACATCAACAAGCTATATCGCGTAAATGAGTGGAAAATGATGTACCATTTGTTGTTAAGCTACCTCCTTTTCTCATTTGAGGCCACATGACTGTCGGAAGGCTGGCCTCTTTTGGTGGAATTCGAGGCATTCGATCTCCCATATCTTCCCAATTATGCGTCGGTAACATGACGAACTCTGCCCACGTTCTCAGGCGGGCCCAGCCAATGATTCAAACTCAAAAAACGGTGAGTGGTTCACAGCGCGTACGATGCCTTTAAAGGGCCCTTCTGAACAGGCAGCAGCGACCGTTCATCCACATGTGTTCCACCACGTTTGTTGCCAGTGGACAGGTCGTGACGTGTTCTGCAGTAAGTCGAACTTTGTTCTTCGCCCAGACGTATGTGGAGAATGTGAGTCAATAAGGGATAGAACTTAATGATTCAGTGAACATGCGAAAATGGAAAACTGTGGAAGAATGGACTCGTCCTTTTTTGTAGCATAGGTTTGTGCACTTCAGCTTATGCCGATGACTCCAATAAGCTATGAACAAGCGCGAAAGGTTCAAGCGAGTTGTATCGTCATGTTTGGGGAACCGAACCAAATGTGAGTAGGGCCTAGGGTATAGAAAAGTGGACTCATTAGCGGTTCAGCATTCGATTTCCCACAAATGTGTTTAGTTTACAAATTCCTATAAATTTCTTCGTTCATCGCAAAACGAATTATTTGACGTCATTTTGGCAGTGTGCAGTACACTACCAACTTGTCAGTAAAGTCGCAGACTCAAAGACATGATCCTGGTAGTTTTAAAGCTCAGCAGGGAGTAAAGCGTTGCTGAGCAGGTTTGATGGCTTGTGCAGCGCTTCAACAAGAGTAGTAAGTTAAAGGCAGGGTTCGCGATGGTAACGTTTGTTGTGCTGTTCTCATGAGAACGTATATCTGACCAACACAAAAGCGAGAATAGATGAAAACTCGGATAGTAAACGTCCAGAATTCAGTTATTGATGGTTGTCCGCCCGCCTACAATTAAATGGAGTGCTATAAATGCGCTTCGCCGTTTTTTATTTTGCTCCTAAAGCAGTTGCTGACCACTTTAAACACTTTCGACTACTTCAACAGCAAAACAGAAGCGAACTAAACAAGAAGTTGTAAAAATCTCGTTAGTTATGTGCGGGCGGGCACCCACTAATTAGCCATTCTAACTCGTTTTTGGGCGTTTTTTTCTGCAGCTTTCCACTTATATGATGGCTAGATCTACATTCCCATAAAAAGAGCTCGGCGATTTTTCAATCGCGAACCCCAATATACTATTTTTGCGCTTTCCATGTGCTCTCTACCCAACCTTGGTGTCAAAAACACATTCCACTGAGAATTCAACTTCTTGCCTCTATTTTGAGAAAAACGCATCAAATGGCCCCACAATTCGGTCTTGAGCTTATGACAACATGATTCATCAATATAAACGCTTCGACTTTTTTTGGTTAAAAAAATCGTGGTTAAAAATCAATAAAATAGAAATTTTCGAGAAACAAGGAAAACATCTGCTCCAGCTCATTTAAAAATCATCACTTGAGAATGTTACCAATAGCATTTCATGCAATTGAGCTTGAATTTGAACCTTAAGCATCTCCATTTGAGAAAACCCACAATGCGGCGACATTTTCCTGGGCTCGCAACAGGACTCAGGAATACATACCATATTTAAGTAATATCTGGGGGTGTGTATACAAGTCTGTTGGTACCTGCTCGTTGGTGCCCCTGCTTCTACTGAACCCAGCAGACGTTTGAGTGTACACAGGGAACGTTCGAGCGATATAGCGTGCACAACTATATCGCGAAAGTATCCCGCACATTGCATAAAGGTGTCGCCGTCCGGCACACTAAGGCCTCTGGTCCATAACACCTTAGGATCCGTACCTAGGGAGTCATGGAGTCTTTGGCCGCAAGCCACAATTTCGCCACCCTGAACTGTCGATCGCTGTCGAGTGATATCCAAAAAACTGCGCTATCCAGACTTCTGAGCTATTTCCATGCACCGTTTGCTGCTTTGCAGGAAACCCGCCTCAGGATAGACCCGTCATCAGCGTCGGAGAGTACACCATCTACTACGGTAACGCTGACGATAGGAGAGTGGGAGGCTGTGCAATAGCTGTAAGGAAGGATTTCAATGGTATGGTCAAGGAGTTCGGCTCAACGTCGTGTCGGAATGCATTCGTACGACTGCGGGATCACAGAGGATTCAATCTGTGGATAGTGAGTGCTCATGCGCCCACTGAAACCGCCGAAGACAATTCGAAGGATGCGTTTTATGAGGAACTCAATACGTTGCTGGCCAGGATACCTTGTCAACATGCTGTTGTCGTGGGGATTGACGAAAATGCGAAGATGGGACTTGATCAGGAATCCGAAGTACTCGGTAAATGGTTCTACCCAGTGGAGCAAACATCGGACAATGGCTACCGCCTTGTCGACTTTTGTGAACGCAGTGGTCTGATTATTGCATCGACATTCAAGAGGAATCATCGCCGCCATCAGCTTACGTGGCAGGGACCAACCCGGCTATCTCCAGAAGAGCAGCGGAAGCGGAAGATGACAACTTTGAAACTACAGCTTGACTATGTCCTGACGAGGAATATTCCAGTATCGGACATTCGAAGATCTAGAGCTGTGTGGGATGTCGCATTCGATTCGGATCACCGTCCTGTTCTGTTGAACTTCACTGCGAGGATTCATAAGAGGAAGCGAGGGGCTCAGCCTCTCCAGAGGATTGACATGACAAGTCTTTAGAAATGAAGAGTGCAGAAGGAATTTCCGACAACGCGTTTCTATTCACATCGGAGTACGGGCTAAGAAGAAACTTTGCGACGCGGATTCTTTTGTCAAGTGCATCCAGGACGCTTTGAAAGAGGCACTCCCGGTTGTACAGCCTAAGAAGAAGTTCGCCTACGTCTCGGAAGAAACAACATCTACCTACAACAGAGTATGTGCTCTCCGAACTGCAGGAAACTTCGTGGAGGAGAAGCGTCTGAGGAGAAAGTTGCGTCGGCAGCTTCAAAGTGACCGCGAACGAGAGTGGACGTGTAGAGCTAAGGAGTTCGAGAAGGCTTGGGAGGAGAAGAATCCGAAGAAAGCCTACACGTTGCTGCGACAGTATAGCGGGAAGATGAAGAGATGTTCTCCTGTCTTGAACACTACCAATGGAGTTGCAGTTGGTGATGCGACGCTGCCAATATGGAAGGATTACTTCAGTTCACTACTGAATCGTCCACCGCCATCAGTACCTGAGCTCCCGCATGTTCAGAGAGCACATTACGATGTCAGTGAGGAACCGCCGACTGAGTCTGAAGTTTTGGATTGTGTCCGGAAAATGAAGAAATGAAAGGCAGGTGGAGATGACAACATCACTGCTGAAATGCTGAAAGCTCTTCCTCCGTCTGGGATTCGTGAAATGACCAACACCATCCGTGCCATATGGATGAGCGAAAGGATACCCGATTCGTGGAGACATGCGATCATCGTACCTCTTCACAAGAAGCTATCCGTCACGGATCCTAAGAACTACAGAGGAATCTCTCTACTTCGTGTCATGTACAAGGTTTTAGAACGTATCATTCTCGAGCGACTTATCAAACATCGTGAAGGAACGACCAGAGATGAGCAAGCCGGTTTTCGACCTGGAAGATCGACCATCGACCAAGTGTTCGTCGTGAGAAGAGTAATTGAATCGTGGGAGCGGGTTTCGAAGCCATTACAGCTTGCTTTTTGGACTTTGAGGCCGCGCTCGACTCTCCTCGTCGTGATCGATTGCTCAATGCTCTGCGAGCAGATGAAGTCCCGGAAAAGTATGTTCGGTTAATCGAGGACATAAAAAAGGAACAACGGCAGCAGTTCGTACACCTGTCGGATTTACGTCAGCTTTCGAGGTGAAAACAGGAGTAAGGCAAGGAGCCGTTGCAGGGCCTTTTTTCAACTTCGCCGTTGATGACATCATACGTAGAGTTGCAGAACAGTTTCCTGCGGATGTGATCCTAACACCATCAGGACGCTCCCTTGTCGACCTGGAGTACGCCGACGACATTGTGTTATTCGCTGAAAACAACGCAAAACTGCAAAGGATTGTGAACCTCGTTTCGAAGTATGCCGCAGCCTATGGACTTCGTCTTCGTCCCGACAAATGCAAGCAGATGTGGGTCTCTCAGAGGCCTTCAACTGGAGTTTGTGTGGACGGACAACGTATCGAACTGGTGGACGATTTCTGTTATTTGGGCTGTTTGCTGAAGAACGATGGTAGTTATGCAGCGGATATTCGACAACGATGTGCGAAAGCTACGTCTGCATTCAATTCTCTAACCAAGTGTTTGTGGTCTACCACCATCGCGAAGGAAGTCAAGTTGCGCGTCTACCTATCCGCTATTCGCCCTATCATGATGTACGGATCGGAGACGTGGGCAGCACCGAAAACGCAGATGGAAAGGTTGGATTGCACGGAGAGGAAGCTTTTTAGGCGTTTGCTTGGATATTTCTGGCCGCGTGTATGCCATAACGAAGACCTTTACAAGGAAATCGACGCAGTACATCAACGCTTGACACGAGGGAGGTGCCAGCATCTCCTAATGCCATCTCAAGCAGCAATGGAAAGTCGACTTCGACTGCTCGGGCATATACTGAGAAGAACGCCGGATCGTCTCGTACAACACGCTTTAAAAATGCTTCCAAATCCTGTCTGGAAACGGCCACCTGGGCGTAGGCGAAAGTTCTGGACGGATGTGGTTAAAGAGGATTTAAAGTCACTCGGCATCGAAAGACAGTTCAGGAGCGATGTTTCGTTTCGCAGGAAATGGAATAGTGACAGCTGGATGGAATGTGTTCAAATTGTGGCTGAAGACCGTGAAAAATGGACACGGCTGACTACTAGGACGGCACACCTCGTTGAAGATGCGGAATGACCGCGTCAGGCGAAAGCCAACCGATTAAGTCAAGTAAGTCAAGTAATATCTATAGCAAAACTTCATTGGAGTGGAGTGCCCCACCCACATTTACCTTTTTTTCCCACCGGTTCGTTATCCGGATCGCTTTTCAAAAAGGTATACGGGATCATACTTCCCGCGACCAGCGACAGCGACAACGGATATCAGGCATATCGATCTTCGATCGATATGGATGGTAAATTCTCGCTGGAACTGGAGTCCCGGCCAAAGACACACAAGTATTTCAGCTCACGTGAAGCGTGTAGGACCACTTGGATGCAAAACATAGATTTGAGCTCAGCTGGGAACGTCTCTCTATTGCGACTCCGACGAACTGACCTGCAGTTAACCTTATGCAAGCTAGGGTGAATAAGTTGGGACGCGGAATCATGCTGAAATTCGTGGAACACGTGCACCGGCAGAAAAACGTGATGGAACGCGAATGGATAAACGGTCGCTGCTGTGTGTTTACGTTTTTTGGAACTTAACATGAGAACGCTTTTCGCTACACCGATTACACAAATTTTGGCATCGAAGCTCTTAGCTGTCCAGCCTTGGGTAAGGTGTATGACGAAGGTACATCTGTTGTTCTGGCTAGCGCCCACATCACTAAGTTCTATTCCAGCTACATATACCGATAAGATTCAAGGGTATATGTCCCCAAGAGATGACCCTAACGCAGAAAGCAGAAGGACTTCCCCTATTCTTCGGGTCGTCGCATACTGCATTGTGAAAAAGCGAGTTTCGAAGACTTCAAAATGTATAAACCTGCAAACGCCAAGTGAAAACCAGAGGTTGGCCCAAATATGTAGACGACGCTAACAAGATACAGATTATACAGTACACCAGGATTCGATGACGAACTCAATCGCCTTACACCAGAAGTACTGTGCTATACAGGATGCAGTGCTATCGTTGAAAACCTACGCTACCCTTGCCAGTTCTGCACTGAGTTTGCAGTCGTGGCCTAACGACTTCTGACGCAATAAAAATAGTCTCCGCTTGCATCGGATTTTGCTAGAAAACCACGAAGTAATGTCTATTCCAAATATTGTAGAAGGGGTAATGTTGAGCTAGTACACGTTTGATGATTTACTTCATTTTCATTTCGTACCGCTCTTGTTCCATCGATAATGTTTACTATTCCATGGTAAATAATCATGGCCCCAGACAATTTTACCTCAAGATTAGATTTTCCAGAGATACATATATTATTTTAGATGGGTCAAAAAAAATAACAACCCCCCTCAGTCCCACGGTGGTCCGCGGCGCACCACCTTGAGCTTGACCCTGAGAGGGCAGTCGGCTGTTCCTGGGGGTCATCGAACACTCACTCATCGATTCCCACTGTGACATCAACATTGCACCACCCACTAAAGTGGAGCGAGGGAACGATTGCTGAGCAGAGAACGCTGTGTTGAGACTCTTCTCAGAACCCTCGCTATGTGCGCCGCTGGTTTTAGGCAGGTGAGCCATTGTCCGTTGATGATGAAAAGACTGCAAGGGCAAGTGAGTGTAGTGAGCATCCCTGTGTAAGCTCACTCCATACTTGTCAAGAGCAGTTCAAGGTTAAGTGTCCGGAAGGGTATCTTTGAAATTTTGCTTCAACAGATTTAACCTGAAAAGTGATTTTTAATTTTGCCGTAAACTGCTTTTAGATTGTCTTCTGTCAGTGAACAGTGGCCGTATTCATGAAACGGCGGGCGCAGGGAGGAGGCGTAACCTTCCTGTACCCGCCCTATTGCCACCAGTTTTGTGGCTCTTCTGTCGAGATTTCAACAGTGGCGGCCTTCTCTTCGCCACCTGTAGAGACGAAGAGGAGACCGCCGGGTAGGAAACTGTTGTGTCTCAACCCCGCTATCAATGCATTCCGGCGGGCACAGCATGCCCGACCTCGACTGTGCGGGTGGACGGGCAGAGCGCGCGCCGCCGGCCAGTAACATATTGATCACGTTCTGAAACGCAAGATCGACGTAGCAGGCAGCCACCATTCTCTCCGTTCACCCGCTAGGTGGCCAGAAACTCCTGTCTACCCGCCACGTAGCAGGTAGCCTACCTGCCGGGTACCTAGATCGTAAACTCGTCCAACAGCGGGTGGACATTGGATCTTCCTGGGAGGCTCCTGACATTTCGTGAATACGAACACGGATTAGCCGTAAGGCGATGGCAGGAGGGCCGCAGAGTGCTTGTTCACCGTGTACGGGCAGTCACGAAACGGCGCTGCCCACTGCCGGCTAACGATCTATTGGCCTTCCGCGGGAGGGGTTACGGGACGTCGACTGGCGGCATCGCGGGAAGTCTGCTGTCTGTATCTGAGGAGGTGATTGGTTGGGCACGTGCAAGTGTTGAAGAACGTCGAAAAGCGTTTAGCAGCACCTAGAAACATAGAACAGTGAGAGCGCTTATTATTGCGACTGATGGACGCTGCCTCAAGAAAAATGGCACTTTGAATGAATTATGAAGCACATTTCTTTTGAGAGATAATTTTCCTGCTCAGAGGTCAGCTCCACTACGCTCGAAAGTCAGGTTAACCAACAGCGCCTCTACAATACCCGTAGTAATTTACTCAAAAAAACCACAAAAGACGCAAATCGCGACTTTTGCGTTTTTTATCATAACACAGCTCAAAATGACCAGTTCAGGGAGCTAGGGGCATATTTGTAATCGGCATCAAGAGCTCTCCGTTTTGAGCGCACATATTTTCAACCTGGTCCCGTTTGAAGGAGAATGGACTTGGCACATTTGATGGAGACAAAAAATCGACTTTTCCGGATTGAGTGCTTATTTTAAAGAGTATCGGAAATAGGTATGTGCGGCGATCGCAGTTTGTCGTTTGCCGGATATATTTCTGGGACTTTTTTGCCGTTTGTCGTTTGCCGAAATTTTTGTTGTTTTTCCGGCAAAACTCGGCAAAACACTGAAAGAAAACGCCGCCTTTGCTCGCAGCAATGAAGCCACTGGGGGTGAGGCGATTATCCGTTGTTCGCCTAACCGTTATTCCATGGTTTTGAATTATCTGTTTGCGCTTCGCCGTCTGGCCATTTTTGAACAAGATAAGGGATAAAAATCTGTTCGCAATCCCACTGTGTGTATTCTGCTAAGCAAGCGTGCATGTGTGGACGCGTGAGTGAAACGTTCGCGATGGATTCAGAGTGCGGGATTTCTGCAGATGAAAATGCTCGAGCAGATCTAATGAGCTCTCAGTTTCAATTATGATCATCAGCGGAGCGGTGGGCTCATGTGAAACATAACTGGTGGTAATGAGATTCCTATGAAAAAAGCGACCGCTTCTTGATGATAGTCGAAAACGAAAGCTCTCTTGAAATGAACCAGTGCCTAACTTGCATAACATAGATGGTGAGAAAACCTCCAAAGTAAGCGAAAAACAGATTGTCAGCCTCTAGTGGACCCGCCTTTTCTCTTGAGATAGAATGAATTGACCAGTATAGGCGAAATAGGCCTCTCAGTTTCAGTGAAGGGTAATTAATTTAGTGGTAGCGGTGCTGTCTTACAATGGGTCTGACCTTTTTTCGGAGTTTTCCTCATAGAAATTCCATTTTCGTGGTAAATTTTTTCTGGTGACGAATTTGTTGCATTTAGTTCCGTGCATAGTGATCTTCAACCGACCGCTCCTGCGGCAGCGCCTATAGGTCGCGAGAGCGTGCGTTCCCGCTGCTGTGCGCGTCTCGACGCTCCTCATCCCTGGAGCAGCCCGTGCTCGATTGACAGTGTTTGATCGGGTGATGAATCGCTCGAATCGGCGCAACGGCTGATAATTTCCTACAATTTTCGACTTCCGTGGTGAGATTATGGGGAGCAAGGGCAATAGTTTTGCTACAGCTTCAATTATTCGCGTTTAAGGGATGGAGCTGTAAGCTTCAAACTTGCTGCCTTCGTGGAGCTACCGAAAGTGGGCGTGAGCGAGCGCGCGAGAGTGAGCGCGTGTGAGCGGCTAGCGAAAAGTGTGCCCAGGATGATAAACGATTTTGCTCTCGCAAGCACGCTCTCGCAAGTAGTGGACGGAGCCTGCTCCGTCTGTAGATGTACACGTTTTTGGTAAAGTAGCTGTAACATTCATTACTAGCGATTATTTTTCGCCCCCTACGCTATGTAAATGCACTCCTCGGTAACATACAAAGGAGAACAATTGATTAAGCGGCGCCGCATAGTATATTGTTGATTGCATGATGCTTCGCCGCCCATCGTCGAACTCTGATCGAGCCCGTACTTACAGCGAATTGTGTACGCCTCTCCGCTGCGAAACGTGTTGCGTGAGCTGCCGCCACGACATTGCCGCTGCGACTCCGCGATAGTGACGCTTCGGTGCCTTTAGGAGCCGAAGCGGCTTCCTCGCGAAGCCGCAGCGGCGATTTTTTTTATCTCCATGAGATCCCACATGTCTTGTTTTTGTTCATCTGGTGCCGTGAATTGGAACTACTCTCTAGAAGTGGAATTATTAGAATGTTGACATAACCTCCATTTCCCCGCTACTCGGGGATGGGGCATCACTATCATAGCAAAGGTGCGGTTTTGAGAATGATTTCTTAGTTTTCATAGTTGCTTTTTTCGGAAAACAATCGCTTCGCATCTACGATAGTGATAATACGACTGTGAGTGCCTCGGAAATGAAGGATAAGTATTGGGAAAAAAGGAAAAAAGGAGAGCGGCACATGTGAATAACTTTTGGGTCAATATAAGAGATGAGGTTTTTCGCCGTTTGCCGATTGCCGTTTGCCGTTTGCCAGCCGTTTTTGGGATTTTTTTGCCGATTGCCATTTGCCGAAATCTCAAAATCGTTGACCGTACATCCCTTAGCGAAAAACAAAATCGTAGGTTAAAGGAAAGGCAGTGTTCACGGAGAAAAAGTTGCCCGTTTTTTTTACTAAAACGTAAGCTTTAGGTCCCCTTAAGAAGATAAAGAACGGAAAAGCGACGAAAACGGCCGGTCACTGGGTGAAAATCTCGTGTTCCAGCCAACCCATTGGGCCACTACGCCCATGTCCTACAACAGTTGCCCTGAATTCGTGGTTAGGTGTGCTATGGTTTTCGATCGAAAGCCCCTTTTTTTACGTTCATTCTCAACTTCTCTCTTTACTCAGATCAGCTCGCACACATCGGCTGCAAAAGATGGAAGTTGCAAGCCTCGGACAACTCGTCCTCAATGCTTCCCTAGCTGAACTTTGAAGGGCCATAACTCCGTTTCCAGGGAGTCTTGTACGATTCCAGGGACAACATTGAAATCAGCATGGGAACGTTTCTAGGATAGGCGAAAAAGCAGAAAAACGACTTTTATCGTGCACACTTCCTCTAAGTCTCAGGTCGATTGGTCCCGTTTGAGCTGAAAACGAGACAATAGTGGTGTTTTCATTCAATCGATTTTTGTGTTAGCCCTATATGCCTTGTTTGCATATCAAGAAATGTGTATGCTCAAAAGGAAGAGCTCTCGATGCTGATTTCAAATATGCCCCTAGCTCCCCGAACGGGTCTATTTGAGCCGTGATACGACGAAAAGTCGCAAAAGTCGCGACTTCGCGGCTTTTTTTGAGTAAATTAGTGCGGGTATTGTACTGTGGTCTAGAAACGCGGTTCATCATTTGTTGGTTTTCTCAGTGTGATGTTGCTCAGAATCCCAGACCTTCCACAGTCCTCGAAAAACGCGGGAGCGATATTCATCGCGTATGCTACCTCGCGAAACCCAGGGGCTGTGAAACATGTTCTACGCAAAAGCGACTCCGTACAAAACAATCTAGGAAATCATTCGCCTAAGGTCTTGAATGGAAAGTGATGGGGCATAGGCCATTCTGGAAAATCGAAAGGTGGAATCTCCTGGACGACTCGTTGAGGATGAACTTGTCCCTTTATGCCTACGATCGTTCTTATTCATGGATGGAGTATGACCTTATCTCCTTTCGCTTCTGAGTCAGCCAGTTGATCAATCAGCCATTGCAGCGTTGCGTCGGGATCCACTTGGTTGATATATAAGTAGCTGCAAATGTTGAAATTTTGTCAACGCCAAAATTTTCTTTGTAGACATTTTCAAAAGTTGCACTCACAAGTTGAATTCTGAGCAATAGATAGTGTTGATAGAAATCAGCTTCAACCCTGGCTTAGGGTAGACCGCATAGCTAGCGCGACTGAAAACAAAAATTATAAAATCATCTGAGTAAACTTACAAAGGAGATCTCTTGTGACTAACTATTGCACATCCGGAAGAGCAGAAGCTGGCAGCCAATTTGACCACATTTCTTTCATAAGAGAGTATAGCCATTGTGGACCTCGTTCATTGTATTCCGGCATAGTGTGAGGGGCCATGCTGAAAATTGCATTAGAAAAACTCTAAGCATATGGTCCGTGTCACACAATTAGGATGTTGCGTCGCTGCTTTCTGAGAAAAGAACAACGAAGGAAAAAGAAGGAATGATGGCTATCGATTAAATTACACATTCCGCGTTCAATAGCGAAGCGCGCCTTCCTAATTGAATGGCGTGGACGATATAAAACTGAATATGTTGGAAATTGAATAATACATACTGCTCTCCCGAAGTCTCATGGGTTGAAATCACCTTTATACCTTCTGTTGAAGAGCTCCTCGATGAATTTGAAAACGGAAAGCTAGCCAGCAAACCTTTCGAATGGGGAAGTCTCCAACAGTAGATATGTAGAGGGGTTTGGGAGTTACAACAGTTCCATGGCATCTGCTTGTTTCAGAATGCAACTAGTTAGGCACGAAAAGCAACTGTTACAGCTGTCCATTATCATAATAAGACCAACACTCCATTACATTAACAAGCTTTCAAAATGAAGTGATTGAACTAGAGAAAATACGAAAACATATTGTTGTAAACTAGCTCAAACGCTTGAAGACGCACGCGTCCTGTGGCACTCCTTCGTGGTTACCGATTGATACGTAGATTGGCGTTTTTGGAAAGTAATGAAGCAAAAGATTTGTAACGTTTCTGATGTTGTCCCGAGTCAAGTCCTCTGTGTAATCCCAAGAATCGTGCGCCTCGAAGTCTCCAGTAATAATTATGTAATCAAGCTGAAATGGCAACGTCGCGAAAACGTAACACTATTTAGGTGTTCAAAACTGATGAAATATTGCAATGAAGACTCTCACGTTTTTGTGTGCCGTACTGATGTGACTAAGAGCCGCTTCAAATGTTTGGTATGGCAAGTCGCAGGCATAAGGCATCCCCCACGGTCCAGCAGGTACATAGATTGGTTCTGCAGAAGAAAAAAGAGGACATTTACCTAAGGGGCTTTGGTGCTCCATTACATCCATTCAGACCAAAAATGGCGCCGAATGATAAAAGCTAAAAGGCCGTCCAATAATTGTTGTCCGAAAATTTTCAAAATTCTATTATTTTCCTTAGAAGTGTTATAATATCAGGCAAGTGTAAGAACCTTCTAGAAGGTTTTCCAAAGTTCTACGCTAGGGGTATATAAGGCGCAGTCGCCGCGTCTAGCTACCAGTACAAGCTAAAATGGACCAAGGTCGAATTCATACGTTCGTGTACTACGAGTGGCTGCTGGGCAACGACACAGGCACCGCGGTCGCCAACATCTGCAGAGCGTGCAAGGAGGATGCAGTGTCCCAACGCACAGTCAGCCGCTGGTTCAATCGTTTCGAGAGCGGCTACATGAGCCTGGAGGACAGGGAGCACAGCGGGAGGCCTTCTACGGTGGATGATGACGAAGTCCGTTGCTGTATCAAGGAGAAGCCGTAAGCCACAACCCGTGAACTGGCGACGACGCTCGGCTGAAGCAAGTCCACCGTCCACAATCGACTCAACTTACTCGGCTACCACAAAGTTCTGGCCCGTTGGATCCCCCACCGTCTGACGGACGCCAACAAGCAGAGCCGCGTGGCCGTCTGCCAGTCCCTCCTCCTTCGTCCGCATGGCAAGGAGTTTCTCGAGAACCTGGTTACTGGGGATGAGAGCTGGGTCCTCTACGACAACGTCGCCCGACGTGCCGTCTGGATTCCGCGCGGAGAAGAGCCACCGACGGCGCCGAAAGCCGACCTGCACCCGCTGAAGATCATGTTCTGCTGCTGGTGGGACACCAAGGGCATGCTGTACTTCAAGCTGCTTCCGCAAGGCAGGACGGTCACCGCCTCCATCTACTCCGATCAGCTTGAGAAACTAGCCGCCGCCATCCGAGAAAAGCGTCCCCGACGGGCCTCAGTTCACCTGCTGCACGAAAACGCGCAACCCCACGTGGCGAAGGAGACCCAGCAGAAGTTGGCGACGCTCGGCTGGGAGACGGTTGCCCATCCGCCGTATTCCCCGGACCTCGCCCCCTCCGACTACCACTTGTTCCGCCCGCTGAAGCACCATTTGGCCGGAAGAAAATTTACCAACTACGACAACCTCAAGTCCGGCACCGCGGACTTCTTCGAGTCGCAGCCCCCGGAGTTCTGGGCGAAGGGCATCGGTGACCTGCCCAATCGATGGGCCATTGTTGTGGATAACTGTGGTGATTGTATTGTTGATTAGACTTGTTTTTCAATAAAGTTGAAAAAAAATTAAAAATGGTGAAATTTTCGGAAAGAATTATTGGACAACCTGGTAGAAATGTGTTACTTGTTTTTTCTTTGGAGACAGATGCATCGTCGGCATAATTTCTGCAACACATTGCATAGGTGCCCAAAGCATCATCCAACTGACAATACGCTTCTGAGCCGACCGCGTACTGCCTATCGATATGGATATCAGACAAGTGAAGGACCTTGTACGTAGGTTTGTTATCCTGAAAAGATCACATTATTCAAAATCAAGGGCATCGAATCACATTCCGTACCGGAATCGTCGGCCACGGTTTCACCGGTGGTTTCTTGTCCGGTATGGTGATATTCCACATGACATTGAATGGGAATTCGGAAACACCACAGTCGTGAATGAACGCTCCACATATCTCACTTGATGTGAACAACGCCTTTTCCAACACGAATATGACCTCGTACTGTAAAATGGAACGATTGTGCTCCTGTTTCAACACCTGTAGTAGAAGCGTCAATCTCTTCAGAGATTCACCTGAATCCGTCTTTTATTTTGTTCTTTAAGTACTCAGCAGTCTTTATAAAAGCTCAAAAATCAGTTAAGAAGCAAAAAAAGATGGAAAAACAGGCATTTATAGAACTTTCGATTATTGGGGGCGAGCGGACACCAAGCAATAACTTATCGCGAACCCAGCCTCTAGCATCAATCGCACCATTGAGAACAAATAATACATCGTAAGAACTAAATACCTTATTTCCTCTATTAGAAGTACACCTCTATTTGAAGTACAACTCTAATAGAAGTGCACCTAAAAAGGAGAGCTGAGTATTAGAAGTACACCCTCTATTCGAAGTACACCTCTATTAGAAGTACATATAAATGGAGGTCTGAGTATTAGAAGTACACTCTTTCGAAAGTCACCTCTATTTGCAATTCACCTCCGGTACTCGAGCAAGTGCTTGGCAATTCGAATGACGCACTTGAGAGAGTCCAGTTTGCACGGGATGTTTTTTTATTATTTTAAGTTTGAATATTCACAAAAACACGAAAAAACTATCGGCCACCCTTTCTTGGTCAAAGATTGCTAGTATGGGACAACTTCCGATTTAACTTCACCGAACTTCAAATGACCAACAAAATAGCACAGAACTGAAACTTGATATTGCTGTTATTCACGGCGAACTCAGAAATTCGTGGGGATGTTCCCGGGAACGACAACGGAACTTCCCTCGAAAAAACGGGAAATTCCCCTCGAATCGAGGGAGGCAGAGGGGACCACCGGCCAGCAGGTCTTTCCTTGTTCTCCCGATCGCCAGTCTTCCCCATGCTGTCGCAACCCAACACCCTTGTTTATTGATTGATAAAAAATCAGCTGCTTCCTCTTCTTGGAAAACTGGGATAGAGCCAAAAATATTCACTTCTAAAGAAAGGTTACAGAGAAGCTTGTTATCTCTCCTGAAATACGGACAGAGGCACCTTACACAGTCATTGAGAGGCAGATCTGCCCAATCAACTTGCGAAGGGCGAACCACTACGAGACTGGCCAGTTTGTATCACCATATACAGTGCGGCTTTGTTTTCTCGTTCATCACCCTCGGGGGGAAGTCATTGGAACAACCGTGAAGCGAACTTCCCGCGTCCTCCCCCCGAGTCGACTGTTCCGAACGTCGTCATTCGTTGTGTATAAATCGAGGGGGAGAGGGGCGAGACGTCTCAACGGAAGGGGACGTCTCGCTCCTCTCCCCTCGACCGAGTGATAACGACCAAATTAGGTCTCTTGTCCTCGGGAACTTCCCAACAAAGATCTAAGTAATGCACGGAGTTCGGTTAGGTACTTTACAAGAGTTTCAATTTGATTGAGTTTTAATCATTCAAAGTTGACCTGTTTTGGCGCAAAACGTTGACCTTAACAGTCCTTGAAAAGCCAAGATTTCCCAGCGTTATGAAGAGTGGATCACTCATGTTGTGGAATCGTTTATACGGAGAGGAAATCAGGAGCCATTTATGGTAGACTATACCCACAGTGGATGGTGAACGCAAAGAACTCGCCTCTTGAAGAGCTGTTCTCAAGTCGCTCAAGAACCGCCCTTTTTCAATCGCTCTGGACGACTCGAAAGGCGATCAGCTGAATTGTTTTTGAGGCTAACAAGTCGATTTCGATTGATTTCTTTCTTTCCCACAAAGGGCGTGTCAACAAAATCGATACCAGACTTATACGATTTTTGAAAAATAATTGACTTGGGGAGGGTGTGAATAATGATCTTCAAAATATGATATCAGTGATTGTGATAGCCTGAATTCGATTGGGCCTAAGTGGCTAAGTTTTCGGGTTTTCGTTCAGAAATTTTAACACATACAAACTCTCGGTGTTTCACTGGAAATCTCTGCCAGAAATGCAGACAGTCTACCATCGTAAATTCATAAAAATGTGTCGAATATTAGAAGTACACCCTCTATTAGAAGTACACCTCTAATAGAAGTACACCAAAAAGAAAGGGCTGAGAATCATAAGTACAGCCTCTATTCGAAGTACACCTCTAATAGAAGTACATTTAAAGTAGCGGCCTGAGTATTAGAAGTACATGTACTCTAAAAGAGGAAATACGGTAAGCTGCACTGTTACACAATGCTGAGTTTCTTTGGTTTTTTCTCTGATTTTTTTTCTGATTCTTGTAAATTTTTCAGAAAACAGAAACAGAAGGGCGAAAACGGCCAGGACATGGAAATTTACGCACACCCCTGGTATCAATGGAGTCTGTGTAACTTGTATGGGACGTCGTGGCGGAGGGGCACGCGAAACGAATTGAGCGTCCCAGAAAAGGTATGCGACAAACTGGCACTAAATTCTCATTGTTAATAGTTGAACTGTGCGACAGACTAGAGGGCATATTTATAAAAATCCACCGATAAAATTGGGAACCGTCGCTGAGTTTCTGATGAGTATTCCGTATGTCATAAACATCTATCTATTTTTTAATGATTCTTAAGCCATTGGTTTCAAAAAATCCCAAAAGTTTGAGCAAATGGAAACTAGTTACGAACGATTGCCAATAACCGTCGTCTATAATAGAGAAAGTCGCCACACAGGAAACACTCTCGTGCGTGACCCACGGTACCGTCGCGCTGGTGAAAACTGAATACTGCTACTACTCGGTACTACTCGGTAGCGGTACGAGCACTGCCACGTTGTTGAATCCGCCCCCCCCATCTCTCCTTCACTGCTCCTTGGGCGTCTATTTGTCCCTAATAGTGAGGCGTGCCCGGCTGACAGCTAACCATGTAAGCATCGCTCCATAATAATCGTCTGTCAGTACATTTCTGAAATAAGTTCTTTAAGTTCATACCGCAAATGCCTGGATGACGTGTTTGCAGACATGAGGTTGTTCGAGGTTAATATCATCGCAAAGTGTCCTTAAATAAAGACTTTCAACAGGGTTTCACCGTTACGAAATAGAAACAACTAGGATTAATAAGTGGTTAAGGTCATTTCAATTGAAGGCAGTGTTCACGATAATCTTCGATTTTAAGATTAATAGCTAAATCGATTGTTTGGCCCCCGGGTAGAACATAAATGACGAAGGAATCGAGAAAAACGCACTAGAAGGTCACGAAATCCATTACTCTCCCCCAACCTCTTTACTCTCACAGGAACTGTTCGTTGTGACAATTAAATCATTTGTGGGCCCGTCCTTCACAATTATTTGCTTTCTGTTGCTCCGTCTTTTTTCTTCGGACCCTAACTAAAACTATTTTGCGTGGAATATTCTTCCAATTTCGACTGATCCCATTTTTCACCGGTGACAACCACCGTGAACATGTTCATACAACTGGACAACTAGTCGAGGCCAGAGATTAATGTCACTGAAATATGACGATTTAGTGTGTTTCTCGCCGTTTCTTTTTAGTTTCTGTGACACTCGGTGGCCAACGCTTTGTTTTGAGTGGAAAACTCGGGAACGAAAATCATCGTGAACACTGCCTTTAAGCGAAACATCATAAAAATTGTCCCCATATTTGTTGGAAATGGCGCGTGCGGGGCAGTGGCAAAAGGCCCCAATGTCACGCACACGTTCGAGTGACCCATCCTCGCCCAAGACCATCCAAGCCTGCTATCCCGACGGGGTTGGCAAATCTGTACCAGACTTGTCTGGGAGGATAAGAACACTAACTTGAACATCGGCTGGCCCCCGCGAGCCATTGTATAGGCTTAATACACATTCAAATGCCTCTGCGATTCTGAATGGAAGTCGAGTATGCGGCGTATCCTCAAAGGGTTTGATATACTCCAAAATTTTTATCCTATTTTTTAATTATTGGAAACTCTCCAACAACTACATATACCACAGTTCTGTGATGCTAAGGTCTAAGGCCAGTCTGGAGTTGAGCTTTGACGTATTGAAGCAAGCAGGTCATTCCCCTCAATAATAATTCACGTCTCGATAAGCAATAACGAAGCCATCAAATTTGAAGCAATCAGTAATTTTCAAAAATCGCTCCAGCCGCGAAGCGGCTGGAGCGATTTTTGAAAATTACTGATTGCTTCAAATTAGAATGACTTTCTTAGAATTCTGTAAAGTAGTTAATAAAACCTGTTAAACAAATTCTCCAAAGATTTCCACCGGGATATAGGTGAGAGGGTCCAGGAGGCACATGCTGACAAAATTTGAGCCAAATCGGTTCAAAACTAACAAAGTTAGATCGGCGAAACCTTAGCAAAAATTCTTGTTGTGCGTATTACGCGTTCCTGCTTCCTGCCTTCTGCTTCCTGCTTCCTGCTTCCTGCTTCCTGCTTCCTGCTTCCTCGTGCCTTACGCACACTTACTTAGTAGTGGCCACTGCTAATGGTCGCAGGCGATCAGTTGGACAGGCGGGTAAGTAGGTATGTGGATAGATAAGCAGGCTGGTGAGTAGGTAGACAATGAGTACTTACTGTTTATCATTAACTACTTCACTTATTACTGCTTATCATATCAAGTGATAATATCAGTTGGTAGATCAAATCGCTAAAACACGTTGTAGGCTGTGCTTTTCGATGGGAAGGGACAAGTACAGTGACTAACAAGTTTGTTACTTACTGTTTAACATTAACTACTTCATATCACTGCTTATCATATCAAGTGATATTATCAGTTGGTAGATCAAATCGCTAAAACACGTCGTAGGCTGTTTTTTTTCGATGGGAAGGGAGAAGGAAAGTTACTAACAAGTTTGTTACTTACTGTTTAACATTAACTACTTCACTTATTACTGCTTATCATATCAAGTGATAATATCAGTTGGTAGATCAAATCGCTAAAACACGTTGTAGGCTGTACTTTTCGATGAGAAGGGACAAGGAAGGTGACTCACAAGTTTGTTACTCACTGTTTAACAATAACTACTTCAGTTATTACTGCTTATCATGTCAAGTGATATTATCAGTTGGTAGATCAAATCGTTAAAACACGTTGTAGGCTGTACTTTTCGATGAGAAGGGACAAGGAAAATGACTCACAAGTTCGTTACTTACTGTTTAACTTAAACTACTTTACTTATTACTGCTTATCATATCAAGTGATAATATCAGGGTGTAGATCAAATCGCTAAAACACGTCGTAGGCTGTTTTTTTTTCGATGGGAAGGGACAAGGAAACTGACGAACAAGTTTCTTACTTACTGTTTAACATTAACTACGTCACTTATTACTGCTTATCATATCAAGTGATATTATCAGTTGGTAGATCCAATCGCTAAAAGACGTTGTAGGCTGTACTTTTCGATGGGAAGGGACAAGGAAAGTAACTAACAAGTTTGTTACTTACTGTTTGATATTAACTACTTTACTTATTACTGCTTATCATATCAAGTGATATTATCAGTTGGTAGATCAAATCGCTAAAACACGTTGTAGGCTGTACTTTTTGATGGGAAGGGACAAGGAAAGTGACTAACAAATGTGTTACTTACTGTTTAACATTAACTACTTGACTTATTACTGCTTATCATATCAAGTGATATTATCAGTTGGTAGATCAAATCGCTAAAAGACGTTGTAGGCTGTACTTTTCGGTGGGAAGGGACAAGGAAAGTGACTGACAGATTTGTTACTCACTGTTTAACATTAACTACTTCACTTATTACTGTTTATCATATCAAGTGATAATAGCAGTTGGTAGATCAAATCGCTAAAACGCGTTGTAGGCTGTACTTTTCGATGAGAAGGGACAAGGAAAATGACTCACAAGTTTGTTACTTACTGTTTAACATTAACTACTTCACTTTTTACTGCTTATCATATCAAGTGATAATATCAGTTGGTAGATCAAATCGCTAAAACACGTTGTAGGCTGTACTTTTTGATGGGAAGGGACAAGGAAAGTGACTAACAAGTTTGTTACTTACTGTTTAACATTAACTACTTCACTTATTACTGCTTATCATATCAAGTGATAATATCAGTTGGTAGATCAAATCGCTAAAACGCGTTGTAGGCTGTACTTTTCGATGAGAAGGGACAAGCAAAGTGACTCAGAAATTTGTTATTTACTGTTTAACATTAACTACTTCACTTATTACTGCTTATCATATCAAGTGATATTATCACTTGGTAGATCAAATCGCTAAAACACGTTGTAGGCTATACTTTTTGATGGGAAGGGACAAGGAAAGTGACTAACAGATTTGTTATTTACTGTTTAACATTAACATTCACTTATTACTGTTTATCATATCAAGTGATAATAGCAGTTGGTAGATCAAATCGCTAAAACGCGTTGTAGGCTGTACTTTTCGATGAGAATGGACAAGGAAAATGACTCACAAGTTTCTTACTTACTGTTTAACATTAACTACGTCACTTATTACTGCTTATCGTATCAAGTGATATTATCAGTTGGTAGATCCAATCGCTAAAAGACGTTGTAGGCTGTACTTTTCGATGGGAAGGGACAAGGAAAGTGACTAACAAGTCTGTTACTTACTACTTCACTCATTAAATTAACTACTTCACTTATTACTGCTTATCATATCAAGTGATATTATCGGTTAGTAGGTCAAATCGCTAAAACACCTTGTAGGTTGTACTTTTCTATGAGAAGGGACAAGGAAAGTGACTCACAAAATTGTTACTTACTGCTTAACATTAACTACTTCACTTATTCCTGCTTGTCATATCAAGTGATATTATCGGTTAGTAGGTCAAATCGCTAAAACACCTTGTAGGTTGTACTTTTCGATGGGAAGGGACAAGGAAAGTGACTAACAGATTTGTTACTTACTGTTTAACATTAACTACTTCACTTATTACTGTTTATCATATCAAGTGATAATAGCAGTTGGTAGATCAAATCGCTAAAACGCGTTGTAGGCTGTACTTTTCGATGAGAAGGGACAAGGAAAATGACTCACAAGTTTCTTACTTACTGTTTAACATTAACTACTTCACTTTTTACTGCTTATCATATCAAGTGATATTATCAGTTGGTAGATCAAATCGCTAAAACACGTTGTAGGCTGTACTTTTTGATGGGAAGGGACAAGGAAAGTGACTAACAGATTTGTTACTTACTGTTTAACATTAACTACTTCACTTATTACTGTTTATCATATCAAGTGATAATAGCAGTTGGTAGATCAAATCGCTAAAACGCGTTGTAGGCTGTACTTTTCGATGAGAAGGGACAAGGAAAATGACTCACAAGTTTCTTACTTACTGTTTAACATTAACTACGTCACTTATTACTGCTTATCATATCAAGTGATATTATCGGTTAGTAGGTCAAATCGCTAAAACACCTTGTAGGTTGTACTTTTCGATGAGAAGGGACAAGGAAAGTGACTCACAAGTTTGTTACTTACTGCTTAACACTACCTACTTCACTTATTACTGCTTATCATATCAAGTGATACTATCAGTTGGTAGATCAAATCGCTAAAACACGTTGTAGGCTGTACTTTTCGATGGGAAGGGTTAAGGAAAGTGACTAACAAGTTTGTTACTTACTGTTTAACATTAACTACTTCACTTATTACTGCTTATCATATCAAGTGATAATAGCAGTTGGTAGATCAAATCGCTAAAACACGTTGTAGGCTGTACTTTTTGATGGGAAGGGACAAGGAAAGTGACTAACAGATTTGTTACTTACTGTTTAACATTAACTACTTCACTTATTACTGCTTATCATATCAAGTGATATTATCAGTTGGTAGAACAAATCGCTAAAACGCGTTGTAGGCTGTACTTTTCGATGAGAAGGGACAAGGAAAATGACTCACAAGTTTGTTACTTACTGTTTAACATTAACTACTTCACTTTTTACTGCTTATCATATCAAGTGATATTATCAGTTGGTAGATCAAATCGCTAAAACACGTTGTAGGCTATACTTTTTGATGGGAAGGGACAAGGAAAGTGACTAACAGATTTGTTATTTGCTGTTTAACATTAACATTCACTTATTACTGTTTATCATATCAAGTGATAATAGCAGTTGGT
The DNA here is from genome assembly GCA_029168955.1 of Aplectana chamaeleonis. Classification (NCBI taxonomy): domain Eukaryota; kingdom Metazoa; phylum Nematoda; class Chromadorea; order Rhabditida; family Cosmocercidae; genus Aplectana; species Aplectana chamaeleonis. Next base: position 63,097 of record JAPDOI010001606.1, on the reverse strand, counting down.
AGATCAAATCGCTAAAACGCGTTGTAGGCTGTACTTTTCGATGAGAATGGACAAGGAAAATGACTCACAAGTTTCTTACTTACTGTTTAACATTAACTACGTCACTTATTACTGCTTATCATATCAAGTGATATTCTCAGTTGGTAGATCCAATCGCTAAAAGACGTTGTAGGCTGTACTTTTCGATGGGAAGGGACAAGGAAAGTGACTAACAAGTCTGTTACTTACTACTTCACTCATTAACATTAACTACTTCACCTATTACTGCTTGTCATATCAAGTGATATTATCGGTTAGTAGGTCAAATCGCTAAAACACCTTGTAGGTTGTACTTTTCTATGAGAAGGGACAAGGAAAGTGACTCACAAAATTGTTACTTACTGCTTAACATTAACTACTTCACTTATTCCTGCTTGTCATATCAAGTGATATTATCGGTTAGTAGGTCAAATCGCTAAAACACCTTGTAGGTTGTACTTTTCGATGGGAAGGGACAAGGAAAGTGACTAACAGATTTGTTACTTACTTTTTAACATTAACTACTTCACTTATTACTGCTTATCATATCAAGTGATATTATCAGTTGGTAGATCAAATCGCTAAAACACGTTGTACGCTGTACTTTTCGATGAGAAGGGACAAGGAAAGTGACTCACAAGTTTGTTACTTACTGCTTAACATTAACTACTTCACTTATTACTGCTTATCATATCAAGTGATATTCTCAGTTGGTAGATCAAATCGCTAAAACACGTTGTAGGCTGTACTTTTTGATGGGAAGGGACAAGGAAAGTGACTAACAAATTTGTTACTTACTGTTTAACATTAACTACTTCACTTATTACTGTTTATCATATCAAGTGATAATAGCAGTTGGTAGATCAAATCGCTAAAACGCGTTGTAGGCTGTACTTTTCGATGAGAAGGGACAAGGAAAATGACTCACAAGTTTCTTACTTACTGTTTAACATTAACTACTTCACTTATTACTGCTTATCATATCAAGTGATATTATCAGTTGGTAGATCAAATCGCTAAAACACGTTGTAGGCTGTACTTTTCGATGGGAAGGGACAAGGAAAGTGACTAACAAGTTTGTTACTTACTGTTTAACATTAACTACTTCACCTATTACTGCTTGTCATATCAAGTGATATTATCGGTTAGTAGGTCAAATCGCTAAAACACCTTGTAGGTTGTACTTTTCGATGAGAAGGGACAAGGAAAGTGACTCACAAGTTTGTTACTTACTGCTTAACATTAACTACTTCACCTATTACTGCTTGTCATATCAAGTGATATTATCGGTTAGTAGGTCAAATCGCTAAAACACCTTGTAGGTTGTACTTTTCGATGAGAAGGGACAAGGAAAGTGACTCACAAGTTTGTTACTTACTGCTTAACACTACCTACTTCACTTATTACTGCTTATCATATCAAGTGATACTATCAGTTGGTAGATCAAATCGCTAAAACACGTTGTAGGCTGTACTTTTCGATGGGAAGGGTTAAGGAAAGTGACTAACAAGTTTGTTACTTACTGTTTAACATTAACTACTTCACTTATTACTGCTTATCATATCAAGTGATAATAGCAGTTGGTAGATCAAATCGCTAAAACACGTTGTAGGCTGTACTTTTTGATGGGAAGGGACAAGGAAAGTGACTAACAGATTTGTTACTTACTGTTTAACATGAACTACTTCACTTATTACTGTTTATCATATCAAGTGATAATAGCAGTTGGTAGATCAAATCGCTAAAACGCGTTGTAGGCTGTACTTTTCGATGAGAAGGGACAAGGAAAATGACTCACAAGTTTCTTACTTACTGTTTAACATTAACTACTTCACTTATTACTGCTTGTCATATCAAGTGATATTATCGGTTAGTAGGTCAAATCGCTAAAACACCTTGTAGGTTGTACTTTTCGATGAGAAGGGACAAGGAAAGTGACTCACAAGTTTGTTACTTACTGCTTAACACTACCTACTTCACTTATTACTGCTTATCATATCAAGTGATACTATCAGTTGGTAGATCAAATCGCTAAAACACGTTGTAGGCTGTACTTTTCGATGGGAAGGGTTAAGGAAAGTGACTAACAAGTTTGTTACTTACTGCTTAACACTACCTACTTCACTTATTACTGCTTATCATATCAAGTGATACTATCAGTTGGTAGATCAAATCGCTAAAACACCTTGTAGGTTGTACTTTTCGATGAGAAGGGACAAGGAAAGTGACTCACAAGTTTGTTACTTACTGCTTAACACTACCTACTTCACTTATTACTGCTTATCATATCAAGTGATATTATCAGTTGGTAGATCAAATCGCTAAAACACGTTGTAGGCTGTACTTTTCGATGGGAAGGGACAAGGAAAGTGACTCACAAGTTTGTTACTTACTGCTTAACACTACCTACTTCCCTTATTACTGCTTATCATATCAAGTGATATTATCGGTTAGTAGATCAATTCGCTAAAACACGTTGTAGGCTGTACTTTTCGATGGGAAGGGACAAGGAAAGTGACTAACAAGTTTGTTACTTACTGTTTAACATTAACTACTTCACTTATTACTGCTTATCATATCAAGTGATATTATCAGTTAGTAAATCAAATCGCTAAAACACGTTGTAGGCTGTACTTTTCGATGAGAAGGGACAAGGAAAGTGACTAACAAGTTTGTTACTTACTGTTTAACATTAACTACTTCACTTATTACTGCTTATCATATCAAGTGATATTATCAGTTGGTAGATCCAATCGCTAAAAGACGTTGTAGGCTGTACTTTTCGATGGGAAGGGACGAGGAAAGTGACTAACAAGTCTGTTACTTACTACTTCACTCATTAAATTAACTACTTCACTTATTACTGCTTATCATATCAAGTGATATTATCAGTTGGTAGATCAAATCGCTAAAACACGTTGTAGGCTGTACTTTTCGATGGGAAGGGACAAGGAAGGTGACTCACAAATTTGTTACTCACTGTTTAACATTAACTACTTCACTTATTACTGCTTATCATATCAAGTGATATTATCAGTTGGTAGGTCAAATCGCTAAAACACCTTGTAGGTTGTACTTTTCGATGAGAAGGGACAAGGAAAGTGACTCACAAGTTTGTTACTTACTGCCTAACATTAACTACTTCACCTATTACTGCTTATCATATCAAGTGATATTATCAGTTGGTAGATCAAATCGCTAAAACACGTTGTAGGCTGTACTTTTCGATGGGAAGGGACAAGGAAAGTGACTAACAAGTTTGTTACTTACTGTTTAACATTAACTACTTCACCTATTACTGCTTGTCATATCAAGTGATATTATCGGTTAGTAGGTCAAATCGCTAAAACACCTTGTAGGTTGTACTTTTCGATGAGAAGGGACAAGGAAAGTGACTCACAAGTTTGTTACTTACTGCTTAACATTAACTACTTCACTTATTACTGCTTATCATATCAAGTGATATTATCAGTTGGTATATCAAATCGCTAAAACACGTTGTAGGCTGTACTTTTCGATGGGAAGGGACAAGGAAAGTGACTAACAAGTTTGTTACTTACTGTTTAACATTAACTACTTCACTTATTACTGCTTGTCATATCAAGTGATATTATCGGTTAGTAGGTCAAATCGCTAAAACACCTTGTAGGTTGTACTTTTCGATGAGAAGGGACAAGGAAAGTGACTCACAAGTTTGTTACTTACTGCTTAACATTAACTACTTTACTTATTACTGCTTATCATATCAAGTGATATTATCAGTTGGTAGATCAAATCGCTAAAACACGTTGTAGGCTGTACTTTTTGATGGGAAGGGACAAGGAAAGTGACTAACAAGTTTGTTACTTACTGTTTAACATTAACTACTTCACTTATTACTGCTTATCATATCAAGTGATATTATCAGTTAGTAAATCAAATCGCTAAAACACGTTGTAGGCTGTACTTTTCGATGAGAAGGGACAAGGAAAGTGACTCACAAGTTTGTTACCTACTGTTTAACATTAACTACTTCACTTATTACTGCTTATCATATCAAGTGATATCATCAGTTAGTAGATCAAATCGCTAAAACACCTTGTAGGTTGTACTTTTCGATGAAAAGGGACAAGCAAAGTGACTCACAAGTTTGTTACTTACTGTTTAACATTAACTACTTCACTTATTACTGCTCATCAAATCAAGTGATATTATCAGTTAGTAGATCAAATCGCTAAAACACGTTGTAGGCTGTACTTTTCCATGGGAAGGGACAAGCAAAGTGACTCACAAGTTTGTTATTTACTGTTTAACATTAACTACTTCACTTATTACTGCTTATCATATCAAGTGATATTATCACTTGGTAGATCAAATCGCTAAAAGATGTTGTAGGCTGTACTTTTCGATGGGAAGGGACAAGGAAAGTGACTAACAAGCTTGTTACTTACTGTTTGACATTACCTACTTCACTTGTTACTGCTTATCATATCAAGTGATAATATCAGTTGGTAGATCAAATCGCTAAAACACGCCGTAGGCTGTTTTTTTTATTTGAAGAGACAAGGAAAGTGACTAACAAGTTTGTTACTTACTGTTTAACATTAACTAATTCACTTATTACTGCTTATCATATCAAGTGATATTATCAGTTGGTAGATCCAATCGCTAAAAGACGTTGTAGGCTGTACTTTTCGATGGGAAGGGACAAGGAAAGTGACTAACAAGTCTGTTACTTACTACTTCACTCTTTAAATTAACTACTTCACTTATTACTGCTTATCATATCAAGTGATATTATCAGTTGGTAGATCAAATCGCTAAAACACGTTGTAGGCTGTACTTTTCGATGGGAAGGGACAAGGAAGGTGACTCACAAATTTGTTACTCACTGTTTAACATTAACTACTTCACTTATTACTGCTTATCATATCAAGTGATATTATCAGTTGGTAGATCAAATCGCTAAAACACGTTGTAAGCTGTACTTTTCGATGGGAAGGGACAAGGAAAGTGACTAACAAGTTTGTTACTTACTGTTTAACATTAACTACTTCACCTATTACTGCTTGTCATATCAAGTGATATTATCGGTTGGTAGATCAAATCGCTAAAACACGTTGTAGGCTGTACTTTTCGATGGGAAGGGACAAGGAAAGTGACTAACAAGTTTAATACTTACTGTTTAACATTGACTACTTCACCTATTACTGCTTGTCATATCAAGTGATATTATCGGTTAGTAGGTCAAATCGCTAAAACACCTTGTAGGTTGTACTTTTCGATGAGAAGGGACAAGGAAAGTGACTCACAAGTTTGTTACTTACTGCTTAACACTACCTACTTCACTTATTACTGCTTATCATATCAAGTGATACTATCAGTTGGTAGATCAAATCGCTAAACACGTTGTAGGCCGTACTTTTCGATGGGAAGGGTTAAGGAAAGTGACTAACAAGTTTGTTACTTACTGTTTAACATTAACTACTTCACTTATTACTGCTCATCAAATCAAGTGATATTATCAGTTAGTAGATCAAATCGCTAAAACACGTTGTAGGCTGTACTTTTCCATGGGAAGGGACAAGCAAAGTGACTCACAAGTTTGTTATTTACTGTTTAACATTAACTACTTCACTTGTTACTGCTTATCATATCAAGTGATAATATCAGTTGGTAGATCAAATCGCTAAAACACGTCGTAGGCTGTTTTTTTTCATTTGAAGAGACAAGGAAAGTGACTAACAAGTTTGTTACTTACTGTTTAACATTAACTAATTCACTTATTACTGCTTATCATATCAAGTGATATTATCAGTTGGTAGATCCAATCGCTAAAACACGTTGTAGGCTGTACTTTTCGATGGGAAGGGACAAGGAAAGTGACTAACAAATTTGTTACTTACTGTTTAACATTAACTACTTCACTTATTACTGCTTATCATATCAAGTGATATTATCAGTTGGTAGATCAAATCGCTAAAACACGTTGTAAGCTGTACTTTTCGATGGGAAGGGACAAGGAAAGTGACTTACAAGGTTGTTACTTACTGGTTAACATTAACTACTTCACCTATTACTGCTTATCATATCAAGTGATATTATCAGTTGGTAGATCAAATCGCTAAAACACGTTGTAGGCTGTACTTTTCGATGGGAAGGGACAAGGAAAGTGACTAACAAGTTTGTTACTTACTGTTTAACATTAACTACTTCACCTATTACTGCTTGTCATATCAAGTGATATTATCGGTTAGTAGGTCAAATCGCTAAAACACCTTGTAGGTTGTACTTTTCGACGAGAAGGGACAAGGAAAGTGACTCACAAGTTTGTTACTTACTGCTTAACACTACCTACTTCACTTATTACTGCTTATCATATCAAGTGATATTATCGGTTAGTAGGTCAAATCGCTAAAACACCTTGTAGGTTGTACTTTCCGATGAGAAGGGACAAGGAAAGTGACTCACAAGTTTGTTACTTACTGTTTAACATTAACTGCTTCACTTATTACTGCTCATCAAATCAAGTGATATTATCAGTTAGTAGATCAATTCGCTAAAACACGTTGTAGACTGTACTTTTCCATGGGAAGGGGCAAGGAAAGTGACTCACAAGTTTGTTACTTACTGCTTAACATTAACTACTTCACTTATTACTGCTTATCATATCAAGTGATATTATCAGTTGGTAGATCAAATCGCTAAAACACGTCGTAGGCTGTTTTTTTTTATTTGAAGAGACAAGGAAAGTGACTAACAAGTTTGTTACTTACTGTTTAACATTAACTACTTCACCTATTACTGCTTGTCATATCAAGTGATATTATCAGTTGGTAGATCAAATCGCTAAAACACGTTGTAGGCTGTACTTTTCGATGGGAAGGGACAAGGAAAGTGACTAACAAGTCTGTTACTTACTACTTCACTCATTAAATTAACTACTTCACTTATTACTGCTTATCATATCAAGTGATATTATCAGTTGGTAGATCAGATCGCTAAAACACGTTGTAGGCTGTACTTTTCGATGGGAAGGGACAAGGAAAGTGACTAACAAGTTTAATACTTACTGTTTAACATTAACTACTTCACCTATTACTGCTTGTCATATCAAGTGATATTATCGGTTAGTAGGTCAAATCGCTAAAACACCTTGTAGGTTGTACTTTTCGATGAGAAGGGACAAGGAAAGTGACTCACAAGTTTGTTACTTACTGCTTAACATTAACTACTTCACTTATTACTGCTTATCATATCAAGTGATATTATCAGTTGGTAGATCAAATCGCTAAAACACGTTGTAGGCTGTACTTTTCGATGGGAAGGGACAAGGAAAGTGACTAACAAGTTTGTTACTTACTGTTTAACATTAACTACTTCACCTATTACTGCTTGTCATATCAAGTGATATTATCGGTTGGTAGATCAAATCGCTAAAACACGTCGTAGGCTGTTTTTTTTTCATTTGAAGAGACAAGGAAAGTGACTAACAAGTTTGTTACTTACTGTTTAACATTAACTAATTCACTTATTACTGCTTATCATATCAAGTGATATTATCAGTTGGTAGATCCAATCGCTAAAAGACGTTGTAGGCTGTACTTTTCGATGGGAAGGGACAAGGAAAGTGACTAACAAGTCTGTTACTTACTACTTCACTCATTAAATTAACTACTTCACTTATTACTGCTTATCATATCAAGTGATATTATCAGTTGGTAGATCAAATCGCTAAAACACGTTGTAGGCTGTACTTTTCGATGGGAAGGGACAAGGAAGGTGACTCACAAATTTGTTACTCACTGTTTAACATTAACTACTTCACTTATTACTGCTTGTCATATCAAGTGATATTATCAGTTGGTAGATCAAATCGCTAAAACACGTTGTAAGCTGTACTTTTCGATGGGAAGGGACAAGGAAAGTGACTAACAAGTTTGTTACTTACTGTTTAACATTAACTACTTCACCTATTACTGCTTGTCATATCAAGTGATATTATCGGTTGGTAGATCAAATCGCTAAAACACGTTGTAGGCTGTACTTTTCGATGGGAAGGGACAAGGAAAGTGACTAACAAGTTTGTTACTTACTGTTTAACATTAACTACTTCACCTATTACTGCTTGTCATATCAAGTGATATTATCGGTTAGTAGGTCAAATCGCTAAAACACCTTGTAGACTGTACTTTTCCATGGGAAGGGGCAAGGAAAGTGACTCACAAGTTTGTTACTTACTGTTTAACATTAACTACTTCACTTATTACTGCTTATCATATCAAGTGATATTATCAGTTGGTAGATCAAATCGCTAAAACACGTTGTAGGCTGTACTTTTCGATGGGAAGGGACAAGGAAAGTGACTAACAAGTTTGTTACTTACTGTTTAACATTAAGTACTTCACTTATTACTGCTTATCATATCAAGTGATAATATCAGTTGGTAGATCAAATCGCTAAAACACGTCGTAGGCTGTTTTTTTATTTGAAGAGACAAGGAAAGTGACTAACAAGTTTGTTACTTACTGTTTAACATTAACTACTTCACTTATTACTGCTTATCATATCAAATGATATTATCAGTTAGTAAATCAAATCGCTAAAACACGTTGTAGGCTGCACTTTTCGATGAGAAGGGACAAGGAAAGTGACTCACAAGTCTGTTACTTACTACTTCACTCATTAACATTAATTACTTCACTTATTACTGCTTATCATATCAAGTGATATTATATCTTGGTAGATCAAATCGCTAAAAGATGTTGTAGGCTGTACTTTTCGATGGGAAGGGACAAGGAAGGTGACTCACAAATTTGTTACTCACTGTTTAACATTAACTACTTCACTTATTACTGCTTATCATATCAAGTGATATTATCAGTTGGTAGATCAAATCGCTAAAACACGTTGTAAGCTGTACTTTTCGATGGGAAGGGACAAGGAAAGTGACTAACAAGTTTGTTACTTACTGTTTAACATTAACTACTTCACCTATTACTGCTTGTCATATCAAGTGATATTATCGGTTGGTAGATCAAATCGCTAAAACACGTTGTAGGCTGTACTTTTCGATGGGAAGGGACAAGGAAAGTGACTAACAAGTTTAATACTTACTGTTTAACATTGACTACTTCACCTATTACTGCTTGTCATATCAAGTGATATTATCGGTTAGTAGGTCAAATCGCTAAAACACCTTGTAGGTTGTACTTTTCGATGAGAAGGGACAAGGAAAGTGACTCACAAGTTTGTTACTTACTGCTTAACATTAACTACTTCACTTATTACTGCTTATCATATCAAGTGATATTATCAGTTGGTAGATCAAATCGCTAAAACACGTTGTAGACTGTACTTTTCCATGGGAAGGGGCAAGGAAAGTGACTCACAAGTTTGTTACTTACTGTTTAACATTAACTACTTCACTTATTACTGCTCATCAAATCAAGTGATATTATCAGTTAGTAGATCAATTCGCTAAAACACGTTGTAGACTGTACTTTTCCATGGGAAGGGGCAAGGAAAGTGACTCACAAGTTTGTTACTTACTGCTTAACATTAACTACTTCACTTATTACTGCTTATCATATCAAGTGATATTATCAGTTGGTAGATCAAATCGCTAAAACACGTTGTAGGCTGTACTTTTCGATGTTAAGGGACAAGGAAAGTGACTAACAAATTTGTTACTTACTGTTTAACATTAACTACTTCACTTATTACTGCTTATCATATCAAGTGATATTATCAGTTGGTAGATCAAATCGCTAAAAGACGTTGTAGGCTGTACTTTTCGATGGGAAGGGACAAGGAAAGTGACTAACAAGTCTGTTACTTACTACTTCACTCATTAAATTAACTACTTCACTTATTACTGCTTATCATATCAAGTGATATTATCAGTTGGTAGATCAAATCGCTAAAACACGTTGTAGGCTGTACTTTTCGATGGGAAGGGACAAGGAAGGTGACTCACAAATTTGTTACACACTGTTTAACATTAACTACTTCACTTATTACTGCTTATCATATCAAGTGATATTATCAGTTGGTAGATCAAATCGCTAAAACACGTTGTAAGCTGTACTTTTCGATGGGAAGGGACAAGGAAAGTGACTAACAAGTTTGTTACTTACTGTTTAACATTAACTACTTCGCCTATTACTGCTTGTCATATCAAGTGATATTATCGGTTGGTAGATCAAATCGCTAAAACACGTTGTAGGCTGTACTTTTCGATGGGAAGGGACAAGGAAAGTGACTAACAAGTTTAATACTTACTGTTTAACATTGACTACTTCACCTATTACTGCTTGTCATATCAAGTGATATTATCGGTTAGTAGGTCAAATCGCTAAAACACCTTGTAGGTTGTACTTTTCGATGAGAAGGGACAAGGAAAGTGACTCACAAGTTTGTTACTTACTGCTTAACATTAACTACTTCACTTATTACTGCTTATCATATCAAGTGATATTATCAGTTGGTAGATCAAATCGCTAAAACACGTTGTAGGCTGTACTTTTCGATGGGAAGGGACAAGGAAAGTGACTAACAAGTTTGTTACTTACTGTTTAACATTAACTACTTCACCTATTACTGCTTGTCATATCAAGTGATATTATTGGTTAGTAGGTCAAATCGCTAAAACACCTTGTAGGTTGTACTTTTCGAAGAGAAGGGACAAGGAAGGTGACTCACAAATTTGTTACACACTGTTTAACATTAACTACTTCACTTATTACTGCTTATCATATCAAGTGATATTATCAGTTGGTAGATCAAATCGCTAAAACACGTTGTAGGCTGTACTTTTCGATGGGAAGGGACAAGGAAAGTGACTAACAAGTTTGTTACTTACTGTTTAACATTAACTACTTCACCTATTACTGCTTGTCATATCAAGTGATATTATCGGTTAGTAGGTCAAATCGCTAAAACACGTTGTATGCTGTACTTTTCGATGGGAAGGGACAAGGAAAGTGACTAACAAGTTTGTTACTTACTGTTTAACATTAACTACTTCACCTATTACTGCTTGTCATATCAAGTGATATTATCGGTTAGTAGGTCAAATCGCTAAAACACCTTGTAGGTTGTACTTTTCGATGAGAAGGGACAAGGAAAGTGACTCACAAGTTTGTTACTTACTGTTTAACATTAACTGCTTCACTTATTACTGCTCATCAAATCAAGTGATATTATCAGTTGGTAGATCAAATCGCTAAAACACGTTGTAGGCTGTACTTTTCGATGGGAAGGGACAAGGAAAGTGACTAACAAGTTTGTTACTTACTGTTTAACATTAACTACTTCACCTATTACTGCTTGTCATATCAAGTGATATTATCGGTTAGTAGGTCAAATCGCTAAAACACCTTGTAGGCTGTACTTTTCGATGGGAAGGGACAAGGAAAGTGACTAACAAGTTTGTTACTTACTGTTTAACATTAACTACTTCACTTATTACTGCTTATCATATCAAGTGATATTATCAGTTGGTAGATCAAATCGCTAAAACACGTTGTAGGCTGTACTTTTCGATGGGAATGGACAAGGAAAGTGACTAACAAGTTTGTTACTTACTACTTCACTCATTAAATTAACTACTTCACTTATTACTGCTCATCAAATCAAGTGATATTATCAGTTAGTAGATCAATTCGCTAAAACACGTTGTAGACTGTACTTTTCCATGGGAAGGGGCAAGGAAAGTGACTCACAAGTTTGTTACTTACTGCTTAACATTAACTACTTCACTTATTACTGCTTATCATATCAAGTGATATTATCAGTTGGTAGATCAAATCGCTAAAACACGTTGTAGGCTGTACTTTTCGATGGGAAGGGACAAGGAAAGTGACTAACAAGTTTGTTACTTACTGTTTAACATTAACTACTTCACCTATTACTGCTTGTCATATCAAGTGATATTATCGGTTAGTAGGTCAAATCGCTAAAACACCTTGTAGGTTGTACTTTTCGATGAGAAGGGACAAGGAAAGTGACTCACAAGTTTGTTACTTACTGTTTAACATTAACTACTTCACCTATTACTGCTTATCATATCAAGTGATATTATCAGTTGGTAGATCAAATCGCTAAAACACGTTGTAGGCTGTACTTTTCGATGGGAAGGGACAAGGAAAGTGACTAACAAGTTTGTTACTTACTGTTTAACATTAACTACTTCACCTATTACTGCTTGTCATATCAAGTGATATTATTGGTTAGTAGGTCAAATCGCTAAAACACCTTGTAGGTTGTACTTTTCGAAGAGAAGGGACAAGGAAGGTGACTCACAAATTTGTTACACACTGTTTAACATTAACTACTTCACTTATTACTGCTTATCATATCAAGTGATATTATCAGTTGGTAGATCAAATCGCTAAAACACGTTGTAAGCTGTACTTTTCGATGGGAAGGGACAAGGAAAGTGACTAACAAGTTTGTTACTTACTGTTTAACATTAACTACTTCACCTATTACTGCTTGTCATATCAAGTGATATTATCGGTTGGTAGATCAAATCGCTAAAACACGTTGTAGGCTGTACTTTTCGATGGGAAGGGACAAGGAAAGTGACTAACAAGTTTGTTACTTACTGTTTAACATTACTACTTCACCTATTACTGCTTGTCATATCGAGTGATATTATCGGTTAGTAGGTCAAATCGCTAAAACACCTTGTAGGTTGTACTTTTCGATGAGAAGGGACAAGGAAAGTGACTCACAAGTTTGTTACTTACTGCTTAACATTAACTACTTCACCTATTACTGCTTATCATATCAAGTGATATTATCAGTTGGTAGATCAAATCGCTAAAACACGTTGTAGGCTGTACTTTTCGATGGGAAGGGACAAGGAAAGTGACTAACAAGTTTGTTACTTACTGTTTAACATTAACTACTTCACCTATTACTGCTTGTCATATCAAGTGATATTATCAGTTGGTAGATCAAATCGCTAAAACACGTTGTAGGCTGTACTTTTCGATGGGAAGGGACAAGGAAAGTGACTAACAAGTTTGTTACTTGCTGTTTAACATTAACTACTCCACTTATAACTGCTTATCATAACAAGTGATATTATCAGTTGGTAGATCAAATCGCTAAAACACGTTGTAGGCTGTACTTTTTGATGGGAAGGGACAAGGAAAGTGACTAACAAGTTTGTTACTTACTACTTCACTCATTAACATTAACTACTTCACTTATTACTGCTTATCATATCAAGTGATATTATCAGTTGATAGATCAAATCGCTAAAACACGTTGTAGGCTGTACTTTTCGATGGGAAGGGACAAGGAAAGTGACTAACAAGTTTGTTACTTACTGTTTAACTTTAACTACTTCACTTATTACTACTTATCACATCAAGTGATATTATCAGTTGGTAGATCAAATTGCTAAAACACGTTGTAAGCTGTACTTTTCGATGGGAAGGGGCAAGGAAAGTGACTTACAAGTTTGTTACTTACTGTTTAACATTAACTACTTCACCTATTACTGCTTGTCATATCAAGTGATATTATCGGTTGGTAGATCAAATCGCTAAAACACGTTGTAGGCTGTACTTTTCGATGGGAAGGGACAAGGAAAGTGACTAACAAGTTTAATACTTACTGTTTAACATTGACTACTTCACCTATTACTGCTTGTCATATCAAGTGATATTATCGGTTAGTAGGTCAAATCGCTAAAACACCTTGTAGGTTGTACTTTTCGATGAGAAGGGACAAGGAAAGTGACTCACAAGTTTGTTACTTACTGCTTAACATTAACTACTTCACTTATTACTGCTTATCATATCAAGTGATATTATCAGTTGGTAGATCAAATCGCTAAAACACGTTGTAGGCTGTACTTTTCGATGGGAAGGGACAAGGAAAGTGACTAACAAGTTTGTTACTTACTGTTTAACATTAACTACTTCACCTATTACTGCTTGTCATATCAAGTGATATTATTGGTTAGTAGGTCAAATCGCTAAAACACCTTGTAGGTTGTACTTTTCGAAGAGAAGGGACAAGGAAAGTGACTCACAAGTTTGTTACTTACTGCTTAACATTAACTACTTCACTTATTACTGCTTATCATATCAAGTGATATTATCAGTTGGTATATCAAATCGCTAAAACACGTTGTAGGCTGTACTTTTCGATGGGAAGGGACAAGGAAAGTGACTAACAAGTTTGTTACTTACTGCTTAACATTAACTACTTCACTTATTACTGCTTGTCATATCAAGTGATATTATCGGTTAGTAGGTCAAATCGCTAAAACACCTTGTAGGTTGTACTTTTCGATGACAAGGGACAAGGAAAGTGACTCACAAGTTTGTTACTTACTGCTTAACACTACCTACTTCACTTATTACTGCTTATCATATCAAGTGATACTATCAGTTGGTAGATCAAATCGCTAAAACACGTTGTAGGCTGTACTTTTCGATGGGAAGGGTTAAGGAAAGTGACTAACAAGTTTGTTACTTACTGTTTAACATCAACTACTTCACTTATTACTGCTTATCATATCAAGTGATATTATCAGTTAGTAAATCAAATCGCTAAAACACGTTGTAGGCTGTACTTTTCGATGAGAAGGGACAAGGAAAGTGACTCACAAGTTTGTTACCTACTGTTTAACATTAACTACTTCACTTAAACAAATTTGTTACTTACTGTTTAACATTAACTACTTCACTTATTACTGCTCATCAAATCAAGTGATATTATCAGTTAGTAGATCAAATCGCTAAAACACGTTGTAGGCTGTACTTTTCCATGGGAAGGGACAAGCAAAGTGACTCACAAGTTTGTTATTTACTGTTTAACATTAACTACTTCACTTATTACTGCTTATCATATCAAGTGATATTATCACTTGGTAGATCAAATCGCTAAAACACGTTGTAGGCTGTACTTTTCGATGGGAATGGACAAGGAAAGTGACTAACAAGTTTGTTACTTACTGTTTAACATTAATTACTTCACTTATTACTGCTTATCATATCAAGTGATATTATATCTTGGTAGATCAAATCGCTAAAAGATGTTGTAGGCTGTACTTTTCGATGGGAAGGGACAAGGAAAGTGACTAACAAGTTTGTTACTTACTACTTCACTGTTTAATATTAACTACTTCACTTATTACTGCTTATCATATCAAGTGATATTATCAGTTGGTAGATCAAATCGCTAAAACACGTTGTAGGCTGTACTTTTCGATGGGAAGGGACAAGGAAGGTGACTCACAAATTTGTTACTCACTGTTTAACATTAACTACTTCACTTATTACTGCTTATCATATCAAGTGATATTATCAGTTGGTAGATCAAATCGCTAAAACACGTTGTAGGCTGTACTTTTCGATGGGAAGGGACAAGGAAAGTGACTAACAAGTTTGTTACTTACTGTTTAACATTAACTACTTCACCTATTACTGCTTGTCATATCAAGTGATATTATCAGTTGGTAGATCAAATCGCTAAAACACGTTGTAGGCTGTACTTTTCGATGGGAAGGGACAAGGAAAGTGACTAACAAGTTTGTTACTTACTGTTTAACATTAACTACTTCACCTATTACTGCTTGTCATATCAAGTGATATTATCGGTTAGTAGGTCAAATCGCTAAAACACCTTGTAGGTTGTACTTTTCGATGAGAAGGGACAAGGAAAGTGACTCACAAGTTTGTTACTTACTGCTTAACATTAACTACTTCACTTATTACTGCTTATCATATCAAGTGATATTATCAGTTGGTAGATCAAATCGCTAAAACACGTTGTAGGCTGTACTTTTCGATGGGAAGGGTTAAGGAAAGTGACTAACAAGTTTGTTACTTACTGTTTAACATTAACTACTTCACCTATTACTGCTTGTCATATCAAGTGATATTATCGGTTGGTAGATCAAATCGCTAAAACACGTTGTAGGCTGTACTTTTCGATGGGAAGGGACAAGGAAAGTGACTAACAAGTTTAATACTTACTGTTTAACATTGACTACTTCACCTATTACTGCTTGTCATATCAAGTGATATTATCGGTTAGTAGGTCAAATCGCTAAAACACCTTGTAGGTTGTACTTTTCGATGAGAAGGGACAAGGAAAGTGACTCACAAGTTTGTTACTTACTGCTTAACATTAACTACTTCACTTATTACTGCTTATCATATCAAGTGATATTATCAGTTGGTAGATCAAATCGCTAAAACACGTTGTAGGCTGTACTTTTCGATGGGAAGGGACAAGGAAAGTGACTAACAAGTTTGTTACTTACTGTTTAACATTAACTACTTCACCTATTACTGCTTGTCATATCAAGTGATATTATCGGTTGGTAGATCAAATCGCTAAAACACGTTGTAGGCTGTACTTTTCGATGGGAAGGGACAAGGAAGGTGACTAACAAGTTTGTTACTTACTGTTTAACATTAACTACTTCACCTATTACTGCTTGTCATATCAAGTGATATTATCGGTTGGTAGATCAAATCGCTAAAACACGTTGTAGGCTGTACTTTTCGATGGGAAGGGACAAGGAAAGTGACTAACAAGTCTGTTACTTACTACTTCACTCTTTAAATTAACTACTTCACTTATTACTGCTTATCATATCAAGTGATATTATCAGTTGGTAGATCAAATCGCTAAAACACGTTGTAGGCTGTACTTTTCGATGGGAAGGGACAAGGAAGGTGACTCACAAATTTGTTACACACTGTTTAACATTAACTACTTCACTTATTACTGCTTATCATATCAAGTGATATTATCAGTTGGTAGATCAAATCGCTAAAACACGTTGTAAGCTGTACTTTTCGATGGGAAGGGACAAGGAAAGTGACTAACAAGTTTGTTACTTACTGTTTAACATTAACTACTTCACCTATTACTGCTTGTCATATCAAGTGATATTATCGGTTGGTAGATCAAATCGCTAAAACACGTTGTAGGCTGTACTTTTCGATGGGAAGGGACAAGGAAAGTGACTAACAAGTTTAATACTTACTGTTTAACATTAACTACTTCACCTATTACTGCTTGTCATATCAAGTGATATTATCGGTTAGTAGGTCAAATCGCTAAAACACCTTGTAGGTTGTACTTTTCGATGAGAAGGGACAAGGAAAGTGACTCACAAGTTTGTTACTTACTGCTTAACATTAACTACTTCACTTATTACTGCTTATCATATCAAGTGATATTATCAGTTGGTAGATCAAATCGCTAAAACACGTTGTAGGCTGTACTTTTCGATGGGAAGGGACAAGGAAAGTGACTAACAAGTTTGTTACTTACTGTTTAACATTAACTACTTCACCTATTACTGCTTGTCATATCAAGTGATATTATCGGTTAGTAGGTCAAATCGCTAAAACACCTTGTAGGTTGTACTTTTCGACGAGAAGGGACAAGGAAAGTGACTCACAAGTTTGTTACTTACTGCTTAACACTACCTACTTCACTTATTACTGCTTATCATATCAAGTGATATTATCAGTTGGTAGATCAAATCGCTAAAACACGTTGTAGGCTGTACTTTTCGATGGGAAGGACAAGGAAAGTGACTAACAAGTTTGTTACTTACTGTTTAACATTAACTACTTCACCTATTACTGCTTATCATATCAAGTGATATTATCAGTTGGTAGATCAAATTGCTAAAACACGTTGTACGGTGTACTTTTCGATGGGAAGGGACAAGGAAAGTCACTAACAACCTTATCACTTACTGTTTAACATTAACTACTTCACCTATTACTGCTTATCATATCAAGTGATATTATCAGTTGGTAGATCAAATCGCTAAAACACCTTGTAGGTTGTACTTTTCGATGAAAAGGGACAAGGAAAGTGACTCACAAGTTTGTTACTTACTGTTTAACATTAACTACTTCACCTATTACTGCTTATCATATCAAGTGATATTATCAGTTGGTAGATCAAATCGCTAAAACACGTTGTAGGCTGTACTTTTCGATGGGAAGGGACAAGGAAAGTGACTAACAAGTTTGTTACTTACTGTTTAACATTAACTACTTCACCTATTACTGCTTGTCATATCAAGTGATATTATCGGTTAGTAGGTCAAATCGCTAAAACACCTTGTAGGTTGTACTTTTCGATGAGAAGGGACAAGGAAAGTGACTCACAAGTTTGTTACTTACTGTTTAACATTAACTACTTCACTTATTACTGCTCATCAAATCAAGTGATATTATCAGTTAGTAGATCAATTCGCTAAAACACGTTGTAGGCTGTACTTTTCGATGGGAAGGGACAAGGAAAGTGACTAACAAGTTTGTTACTTACTGTTTAACATTAACTACTTCACCTATTACTGCTTGTCATATCAAGTGATATTATCGGTTGGTAGATCAAATCGCTAAAACACGTCGTAGGCTGTTTTTTTTTCATTTGAAGAGACAAGGAAAGTGACTAACAAGTTTGTTACTTACTGTTTAACATTAACTAATTCACTTATTACTGCTTATCATATCAAGTGATATTATCAGTTGGTAGATCCAATCGCTAAAAGACGTTGTAGGCTGTACTTTTCGATGGGAAGGGACAAGGAAAGTGACTAACAAGTCTGTTACTTACTACTTCACTCATTAAATTAACTACTTCACTTATTACTGCTTATCATATCAAGTGATATTATCAGTTGATAGATCAAATCGCTAAAACACGTTGTAGGCTGTACTTTTCGATGGGAAGGGACAAGGAAGGTGACTCACAAATTTGTTACACACTGTTTAACATTAACTACTTCACTTATTACTGCTTATCATATCAAGTGATATTATCAGTTGGTAGATCAAATCGCTAAAACACGTTGTAAGCTGTACTTTTCGATGGGAAGGGACAAGGAAAGTGACTAACAAGTTTGTTACTTACTGTTTAACATTAACTACTTCACCTATTACTGCTTGTCATATCAAGTGATATTATCGGTTGGTAGATCAAATCGCTAAAACACGTTGTAGGCTGTACTTTTCGATGGGAAGGGACAAGGAAAGTGACTAACAAGTTTAATACTTACTGTTTAACATTGACTACTTCACCTATTACTGCTTGTCATATCAAGTGATATTATCGGTTAGTAGGTCAAATCGCTAAAACACCTTGTAGGTTGTACTTTTCGATGAGAAGGGACAAGGAAAGTGACTCACAAGTTTGTTACTTACTGCTTAACATTAACTACTTCACTTATTACTGCTTATCATATCAAGTGATATTATCAGTTGGTAGATCAAATCGCTAAAACACGTTGTAGGCTGTACTTTTCGATGGGAAGGGACAGGGAAAGTTACTAACAAGTTTGTTACTTACTGTTTCACATTAACTACTTTACTTCTTACTCACTCACTCACTCACTCATCCCGTTAGCTGGCGGCTGGCGGAGCAGGATGACCTCTCAACCAGTACACTGCTGTAGGTGCCATAGGAGCTCTTGTGGCCTGAACGATACGCTTCCATTCAGTACGGTTCGCAGCAATTAATCTAGCATTAAGGACACTGCACCGTTGGGACTTCAGATCCGCCTCGACTTGCTTCAACCACGTCTTTTTCGGGGCTGCTCTTTCAACCTTCCACAGTGCAGGGCGCTCTCTCCATAACAATCTGCGCGGAAGTCGGTTTGTTTCCATTCTGCATACGTGTCCGAACCATCGTAGCCTTCTCGTTCGAATTTGTTCTTCGATCGTGGGCTGATGGTCGCAAGTATCTCGGATATCTTCGTTCCGCATTCGATCTCTTAAAGTTATCCCGAGGATTTGCCGCAAACACCGCGTTTGGAAGACCTCCAGCCTGCTGTAATCCGACTTCAGCAACGTCCACGACTCTGACCCGTACAGTAGGATTGGCACTATGAGCGCGCGAAACATCCGGATCTTTGTCTTGATTGACACATTACGCTTCTTCCATAAACACCAGCCCAGCGAAGCGAAAGCAGCCGACGCCTGCCCGATCCTGCACAGTATCTCCGATGTAGCCACTACCTTTCGCTCTTGCACCACCGATCCGAGGTACTTGAACTCCTTGACTTGCTGAAGCTCAGCTCCCTCGAAGAACACAGAAGCACGTGAACCGTCCGACGTCATGACTTTAGTCTTCTCCTTATTAATCCGCAGCCCATACGATTCCGCGATTTGTGCCATATCATTCAACAAAGCGTGGCTTCCATGTCAGTATCGGTGAACACTGCACTGTCGTCCGCAAACATCAAATCCGTGACAAAATCGTTATTGCCAAATTGGACTCCTCTTCTATTTTCAAAGGTCTTTCTCATAATAGCATCGACCACGGTATTAAAGAGGAGCGGTGAAATCACATCTCCTGCCGGACGCCTGCATCGACTCTGAATTCTTCGGATAGCTTGTTTCCGACGCGGACACAGCTAGTCGAGCCTCTATAAATTTCCTGCAGAAGCTTCACCATTTTTCCTGGCATGTGTTCGCATTCCATCGATTTCCATAAGGCGGGCCAGTGCACGCAATCGAATGCCGACTTGAAGTCTATGAAGGTGATAACGACGCGCTTCCCACAGCGAATCCTTTCCTCCATAACTTGACGAAGTGTGAAAATTTGATCGCTGCATCCTCGACCCGGACGAAAACCTGCTTGTTCTTCGCGACAGGTACTCTCCCGATGGCGTTGAAGTCTGGACTGGATAGTTCTCGTGAAGACTTTTCCAACAATCGACAACAGGCTGATCCCGCGATAGTTTTTACAGTCTCTGGCATCGCCCTTCTTATGGATAGGCACGACAATAGCCTTTTTCCAGGTAGACGGCACGCTCTCTGTCCGCCATATGCGCGTGATTAACTGATGCAACTGACGCAGTAGAACATCTCCTCCTGCCTTGATGACCTCAGCAGTGACATTGTCAACACCGGACGCCTTTCCATTCTTTAGCGACTTGATTGCCGCCTTCACTTCTTCCGCAGTGGGTTCCGAGTCAAGCGCTGTCTCCTCTGGTACCTCGACTAGTATCGGTTGGGCCAGTGGACCTTGTGGCGCATCGTGAGTATAGAGTTCACTGAAGAACTGCCTCCATCGCAACAGACGCTCATCTGCTGATCGCACAAAAGACCCATCCGTATTCCTGATGGAATCGCTCATGGGTTTGGTCTTCTTTCTGAGACGGTTGAGTGTGTTGTACAATGTGCGATAGTCGTTCCTTCCAACTGCCTCCTCCACTTCGTCTGCTACCTTATTCCAGTACGACTCCCGCTCTTCCTTCAACTTTCGACGAAGCTCCTGACACAATTGCCGATACCGTCCGAAGTCCGTTAATTTCACTCGCTTCCGTTCGTCCACGAGACGGAGAGAATCGTCCGATATCCAAGGCTGCGTTCGCCGGCGAATAACAGGGCAGAGAGGCTCTGCGCATTCAAGAGCGACTTCAACTGTCTGCTTCTCGTGCTCGTCCACAGACAAGGCGTCTTCCAGAACCGCGAACCGATTCGACAGCGCGAGTTGAAATGTTTCTTTTGTTCCTGGCGCCATCAAGTGTGACCAGTCAAGTTTCTTTCTAGGGGCTCCTCACGCCTAGGTCGTCGTAAGCGAAGCTGCATTACAGCACGCAAGAGATAATGGTCGGATCCACAATCAGGCCCTCTCATGGCTCGAACATCTTTCAGCGATGATCTAAAACGTGAGTTTATCAGCACGTAGTCCAAGGTGGCCACATCTCGTCCAGTTGGATTCCTCCATGTTAACTGATGCTTCTTGGGGTGCCGGAATTGACTGTTACCGATGGCAAGCTCGTTGAACGCAGCGAACGAAAGTAGGCGTAGTCCATTATCGTTTATTTCGCCCACGCTGAACCTGCCCAACACTCCTTCCCAGCCTGTTCTGTCACTACCGACTCTTGCGTTGAAGTCACCCGCTACAATGGTGACATCGGTTTTCGGGATAGTATTCAGCACGTCCTGGAGTTGGGTGTAGAACTCGTCCTTGTCAACGTCAGAACTTGGCTCCGTTGGTGCATAGATGGACACGACATGGGTCTTGATTGTTCCGCTCAAAACAAGAACAGCGATCCTGCCAGAAATCGGCTCGAATGAAACAACGCTTCCAGCTGCGCGACTGCCTAGCATAAATCCAACACCATTGCGATGTCCGTCCTCACCGGAATAGTACAGCACCATCTTTTCGCTACTCTCCGGCACCTGAATGGGCACCGTTCCACATCCGCTCATCCTCAGCTCCGGAAAGTGCAGCAATCGATATGTTGGACCTTGACAACTCTCTTGCTATTATCTCTTTCTGACCGACGCAGTGTCCCGTTCGCACATTCCATGCTCCAATCCTCAGCTCCTTCTTAGGTGTCACCAGTCGTCCTCCATTTTGGCCACTAGCATTCTTCTCACCAACACCCTGCATCCCTACTGTTCGCGCATCAGCTGCCCCGGATGCGGTAGCTTCTTCGTTGTTTCCTAAGAGACTTTCCATGGTTACCACCTAAGTTTTCCAGCCCGTCGGTAGTACGGGGGCCAACCCTCCTCCTTTCTCATCCGGGCTTGGGACCGGCAATGGCGGAGTTCTACTGTTTAACATTAACTACTTCACCTATTACTGCTTGTCATATCAAGTGATATTATTGGTTAGTAGGTCAAATCGCTAAAACACCTTGTAGGTTGTACTTTTCGAAGAGAAGGGACAAGGAAAGTGACTCACAAGTTTGTTACTTACTGCTTAACATTAACTACTTCACCTATTACTGCTTATCATATCAAGTGATATTATCAGTTGGTAGATCAAATCGCTAAAACACGTTGTAGGCTGTACTTTTCGATGGGAAGGGACAAGGAAAGTGACTCACAAGTTTGTTACTTACTGCTTAACACTACCTACTTCCCTTATTACTGCTTATCATATCAAGTGATATTATCGGTTAGTAGGTCAGATCGCTAAAACACCTTGTAGGTTGTACTTTTCGATGAAAAGGGACAAGGAAAGTGACTCACAAGTTTGTTACTTACTGTTTAACATTAACTGCTTCACTTATTACTGCTCATCAAATCAAGTGATATTATCACTTGGTAGATCAAATCGCTAAAACACGTTGTAGGCTGTACTTTTCGATGGGAAGGGTTAAGGAAAGTGACTAACAAGTTTGTTACTTACTGTTTAACATTAACTACTTCACTTATTACTGCTTATCATATCAAGTGAAATTATCAGTTAGTAAATCAAATCGCTAAAACACGTTGTAGGCTGTACTTTCCGATGAGAAGGGACAAGGAAAGTGACTCACAAGTTTGTTACCTACTGTTTAACATTAACTACTTCACTTAAACAAATTTGTTACTTACTGTTTAACATTAACTA
Organism: Aplectana chamaeleonis; assembly: GCA_029168955.1. Lineage (NCBI taxonomy): Eukaryota > Metazoa > Nematoda > Chromadorea > Rhabditida > Cosmocercidae > Aplectana > Aplectana chamaeleonis. Next base: position 39,742 of record JAPDOI010001606.1, on the reverse strand, counting down.
CTTCACTTATTACTGCTCATCAAATCAAGTGATATTATCAGTTAGTAGATCAAATCGCTAAAACACGTTGTAGGCTGTACTTTTCCTTGGGAAGGGACAAGCAAAGTGACTCACAAGTTTGTTATTTACTGTTTAACATTACCTACTTCACTTGTTACTGCTTATCATATCAAGTGATATTATCAGTTGGTAGATCAAATCGCTAAAACACGTTGTAGGCTGTACTTTTCGATGGGAAGGGACAAGGAAAGTGACTAACAAGTTTGTTACTCACTGTTTAACATTAACTACTTCACTTATTACTGCTTATCATATCAAGTGATATTATCAGTTGGTAGATCAAATCGCTAAAACACGTTGTAGGCTGTACTTTTCGATGGGAAGGGACAAGGAAAGTGACTAACAAGTTTGTTACTTACTACTTCACTGTTTAACATTAACTACTTCACTTATTACTGCTTATCATATCAAATGATATTATCAGTTGGTAAATCAAATCGCTAAAACACATTGTAGGCTGTACTTTTCGATGGGAAGGGACTAGGAAAGTGACTAACAAGCTTGTTACTTACTGTTTAACATTAACTACTTCACTTATTACTGCTTATCATATCATGTGATGTTATCAGTTGGTAGATCAAATAGCTAAAACACGTTGTCGGCTGTACTTTTCGATGGGAAGGGACAAGGAAAGTGACTAACAAGTTCGTTACTTACTGTTTAACATTAACTACTTCACTTATTACTGCTTATCATATCAAGTGATATTATCGGTTGGTAAATCAAATAGCTAAAACACGTTGTAGGCTGTACTTTTCGATGGGAAGGGACAAGGAAAGTGACTAACAAGTTTGTTACTTACTACTTCACTCTTTAACATTAACTACTTCACTTATTACTGCTTATCATATCAAGTGATATTATCGGTTGGTAAATCAAATCGCTAAAACACGTTGTAGGCTGTACTTTTCGATGGGAAGGGACAAGGAAAGTGACTAACAAGTTTGTTACTTACTGTTTAACATTAACTACTTCACTTATTACTGCTTATCATATCATGTGGTATTATCAGTTGGTAGATCAAATCGCTAAAACACGTTGTAGGCTGTACTTTTCGATGGGAAGGGACAAGGAAAGTGACTAACAAGTTTGTTACTTACTGTTTAACATTAACTACTTCACTTATTACTGCTTATCATATCAAGTGATATTATCAGTTGGTAGATCAAATCGCTAAAACGCGTTGTAGGCTGTACTTTTCGATGGGAAGGGACAAGGAAAGTGACTAACAAGTTTGTTACTTACTGTTTAACATTAACTACTTCACTTATTACAGCTTATCATATCAAGTGATATTATCAGTTAGTAGGTCAAATCGCTAAAACACGTTGTAGGTTGTACTTTTCGATGGGAAGGGACAAGGAAAGCGACTAACAAGTTAGTTACTTACTGTTTAACATTAACTACCTCACTTATTACAGCTTATCATATCAAGTGATATTATCAGTTGGTAGATCAAATCGCTAAAACACGTTGTAGGCTGTACTTTTCGATGGGAAGGGTTAAGGAAAGTGACTAACAAGTTTGTTACTTACTGTTTAACTTTAACTACTTCACTTATTACTGCTCATCAAATCAAGTGATATTATCAGTTAGTAGATCAAATCGCTAAAACACGTTGTAGGCTGTACTTTTCCATGGGAAGGGACAAGCAAAGTGACTCACAAGTTTGTTATTTACTGTTTAACATTAACTACTTCACTTATTACTGCTTATCATATCAAGTGATATTATCGGTTAGTAGGTCAAATCGCTAAAACACCTTGTAGGTTGCACTTTTCGATGACAAGGGACAAGGAAAGTGACTCACAAGTTTGTTACTTACTGCTTAACACTACCTACTTCACTTATTACTGCTTATCATATCAAGTGATATTATCAGTTGGTAGATCCAATCGCTAAAAGACGTTGTAGGCTGTACTTTTCGATGGGAAGGGACAAGGAAAGTGACTAACAAGTCTGTTACTTACTACTTCACTGTTTAACATTAACTACTTCACTTATTACTGCTTATCATATCAAGTAATATTACCAGTTGGTAGATCAAATCGCTAAAACACGTTGTAGGCTATATTTTTCGATGGGAAGGGACAAGGAAAGTGACTCACAAATTCATTACTTACTGTTTAACATTAACTACTTCACTTATTACTGCTTATCATATCAAGTGATATTATCAGTTGGTAGATCAAATCGCTAAAACACGTTGTAGGCTGTACTTTTCGATGGGAAGGGACAAGGAAAGTGACTAACAAGTTTGTTACTTACTGTTTAACATTAAATACTTCACTTATTACTGCTTATCATATCAAGTAATATTACCGGTTGGTAGATCAAATCGCTAAAAAACGTTGTAGGCTGTATTTTTCGATGGGAAGGGACAAGGAAAGTGACTAACAAGTTTGTTACTTACTGTTTAACATTAACTACTTCACTTATTACTGCTTATCATATCAAGTGATATTATCAGTTAGTAAATCAAATCGCTAAAACACGTTGTAGGCTGTACTTTTCGATGAGAAGGGACAAGGAAAGTGACTCACAAGTTTGTTACCTACTGTTTAACATTAACTACTTCACTTATTACTGCTTATCATATCAAGTGATATCATCAGTTAGTAGATCAAATGGCTAAAACACGTTGTAGGCTGTACTTTTCCATGGGAAGGGACAAGCAAAGTGACTCACAAGTTTGTTACTTACTGTTTAACATCAACTACTTCACTTATTACTGCTTATCATATCAAGTGATATTATCAGTTAGTAGATCAAATGGCTAAAACACGTTGTAGGCTGTACTTTTCCATGGGAAGGGACAAGGAAAGTGACTAACAAGTTTGTTACTTACTGTTTAACATTAACTACTTCACTTAAACAAGTTTGTTACTTACTGTTTAACATTAACTACTTCACTTATTACTGCTCATCAAATCAAGTGATATTATCAGTTAGTAGATCAAATCGCTAAAATATGTTGTAGGCTGTACTTTTCGATGGGAAGGGACAAGGAAAGTGACTAACAAGCTTGTTACTTACTGTTTACCATTAACTACTTCACTTAATACTGCTTATCATATCAAGTGATATTATCAGTTGGTAGATCAAATCGCTGAAACACGTTGTAGGCTGTACTTTTCGATGGGAAGGGACAAGGAAAGTGACTAACAAGTTTGTTACTTACTGTTTAACATTAACTACTTCACTTATTACTGCTTATCATATCAAGTGATATTATCAGTTGGTAGATCAAATCGCTAAAACACGTTGTAGGCTGTACTTTTCGATGGGAAGGGACAAGGAAAGTGATTCACAAGTTTGTTACTTACTGTTTAACATTAACTACTTCACTTATTACTGCTTATCATATCAAGTGATATTATCAGTTTGTAGATCAAATCGCTAAAACACGTTGTAGGCTGTACTTTTCGATGGGAAGGGACAAGGAAAGTGACTAACAAGTTTGTTACTTACTGTTTAACATTAACTACTTCACTTATTTATGCTTATCATATCAAGTGATATTATCAGTTGGCAGATCAAATCACTAAAACACGTTGTAGGCTGTACTTTTCGATGGGAAGGGACAAGGAAAGTGACTAACAAGTTTGTTACTTACTGTTTAACATTAACTACTTCACTTATTACTGCTTATCATATCAAGTGATATTATCAGTTTGTAGATCAAATCGCTAAAACACGTTGTAGGGTGTACTTTTCGATGGGAAGGGCAAGGAAAGTGACTAACAAGTTTTTTACTTACTGTTTAACATTAACTACTTCACTTATTCCTGCTTATCATATCAAGTGATATTATCAGTTGGTAGATCAAATCGCTAAAACACGTTGTAGACTGTACTTTTCGATGGGAAGGGACAAGGAAAGTGACTAACAAATTTGTTACTTACTGTTTAACATTAACTAATTCACCTATTACTGCTTATCATATCGAGTGATATTATCAGTTGGTAGATCAAATCGCTAAAACACGTTGTAGGGTGTACTTTTCGATGGGAAGGGACAAGGAAAGTGACTAACAAGTTTGTTACTTACTGTTTAACATTAACTACTTCACTTATTACTGCTTATCATATCAAGTGATATTATCAGTTGGTAGATCAAATCGCTAAAACACGTTGTAGGCTGTACTTTTCGATGGGAAGGGACAAGGAAAGTGACTAACAAGTTTGTTACTTACTGTTTAACATTAACTACTTCACTTATTACTGCTTATCATATCAAGTGATATTATCAGTTGGTAGATCAAATCGCTAAAACACGTTGTAGGCTGTATTTTTCGATGGGAAGGGACAAGGAAAGTGACTAACAAGTTTTTTACTTACTGTTTAACATTAACTACTTCACTTATTACTGCTTATCATATCAAGTGATATTATCAGTTGGTAGATCAAATCGCTAAAACACGTTGTAGGCTGTACTTTTCGATGGGAAGGGACAGGGGAAGTGACTAACAAGTTTGTCACTTACTGTTTAACATTAACTACTTCACTTCTTACTGCTTATCATACCAAGTGATATTATCAGTTGGTAGATCAAATCGCTAAAACACGTCGTAGGCTGTACTTTTCGATGGGAAGGGACAGGGGAAGTGACTAACAAGTTTGTTACCTACTGTTTCACATTAACTACTTCACTTATTACTGCTTATCTTATCAAGTGATATTATCAATTATTTGATCAAATCGCTAAAACACGTTGTAGGTTGTACTTTTCGATGGGAAGGGACAAGGAAAGTGACTAACAAGTTTGTTACTAACTGTTTACCATTAACTACTTTACTTCTTACTGCTTATCATACCAAGTGATATTATCAGTTGGTAGATCAAATCGCTAAAACACGTCGTAGGCTGTACTTTTCGATGGGAAGGGACAGGGGAAGTGACTAACAAGTTTGTCACTTACTGTTTAACATTAACTACTTCACTTCTTACTGCTTATCATATCAAGTGATATTATCAGTTGGTAGATCAAATCGCTAAAACACGTTGTAGGCTATACTTTTCGATGGGAAGGGACTGGGAAAGTGACTAACAAGTTTGTCACTTACTGTTTAACATTAACTACTTCACTTCTTACTGCTTATCATATCAAGTGATATTATCAGTTGGTAGATCAAATCGCTAAAACACGTTGTAGGCTATACTTTTCGATGGGAAGGGACAGGGGAAGTGACTAACAAGTTTGTCACTTACTGTTTAACATTAACTACTTCACTTCTTACTGCTTATCATACCAAGTGATATTATCAGTTGGTAGATCAAATCGCTAAAACACGTTGTAGGCCGTACTTTTCGATAGGAAGGGGCAAGGAAAGTGACTAACAAGTTTGTTACTTACTGTTTAACATTAACTACTTCACTTATTACTGCTTATCATATCAAGTGATATTATCAGTTGGTAGATCAAAACGCTAAAACACTTTGTAGGCTGTACTTTTCGATGGGAAGGGACAAGGAAAGTGACTAACAAAATTGCTACTTACTGTTTACCATTAACTACTTCACTTATTACTGCTTATCATATCAAGTGATATTATCAGTTGGTAGATCAAATTGCTAAAACACGTTGTAGGGTGTACTTTTCGATAGGAAGGGGCAAGGAAAGTGACTAGCAAGTTTGTTACTTACTGTTTACCATTACCTACTTCACTTATTACTGCTTATCATATCAAGTGATATTATCAGTTGGTAGATCAAATCGCTAAAACACGTTGTAGGCTGTACTTTTCGATGGGAAGGGACAAGGAAAGTGACTAACAAGTTTGTTACTTACTGTTTAACATTAACTACTTCACTTAAACAAGTTTGTTACTTACTGTTTAACATTAACTACTTCACTTATTACTGCTTATCATATCAAGTGATATTATCACTTGGTAGATCAAATCGCTAAAAGATGTTGTAGGCTGTACTTTTCGATGGGAAGGGACAAGGAAAGTGACTAACAAGTTTGTTACTTACTGTTTAACATTAACTACTTCACTTATTACTGCTTATCATATCAAGTGATATTATCACTTGGTAGATCAAATCGCTAAAAGATGTTGTAGGCTGTACTTTTCGATGGGAAGGGACAAGGAAAGTGACTAACAAGCTTGTTACTTACTGTTCGACATTACTTACTTCACTTATTACTGCTTATCATATCAAGTGATATTATCAGTTGGTAGATCAAAACGCTAAAACACTTTGTAGGCTGTACTTTTCCATGGGAAGGGACAAGCAAAGTGACTCACAAGTTTGTTATTCACTGTTTAACATTAACTACTTCACTTATTACTGCTTATCATATCAAGTGATATTATCAGTGGGTAGATCAAATCGCTAAAACGCGTTGTAGGCTGTACTTTTCGATGGGAAGGGACAAGGAAAGTGACTAACAAGTTTGTTACTTACTGTTTAACATTAACTAATTCACTTATTACTGCTTATCATATCAAGTGATATTATCAGTTGGTAGATCAAATCGCTAAAACACGTTGTAGGCTGTACTTTTCGATGGGAAGGGACAAGGAAAGTGACTAACAAGTTTGTTACTTACTGTTTAACATTAACTACTTCACTTATTACTGCTTATCATATCAAGTGATATTATCAGTTGGTAGATCAAATCGCTAAAACACGTTGTAGGCTGTACTTTTCGATGGGAAGGGACAAGGAAAGTGACTAACAAGTTTGTTACTTACTGTTTAACATTAACTACTTCACTTATTACTGCTTATCATATCAAGTGATATTATCAGTTGGTAGATCAAATCGCTAAAACACGTTGTAGGCTGTACTTTTCGATGGGAAGGGACAAGGAAAGTGACTAACAAGTTTGTTACTTACTGTTTAACATTAACTAATTCACTTATTACTGCTTATCATATCAAGTGATATTATCAGTTGGTAGATCAAATCGCTAAAACACGTTGTAGGCTGTACTTTTCGATGGGAAGGGACAAGGAAAGTGACTAACAAGTTTGTTACTTACTGTTTAACATTAACTACTTCACTTATTACTGCTTATCATATCAAGTGATATTATCAGTTGGTAAATCAAATCGCTCAAACACGTTGTAGGCTGTACTTTTCGATGGGAAGGGACAAGGAAAGTGACTAACAAGTTTGTTACTTACTGTTTAACATTAACTACTTCACTTATTACTGCTTATCATATCAAGTGATATTATCAGTTAGTGATCAAATCGATAAAACACGTTGTAGGCTGTACTGTTCGATGGGAAGGGACAAGGAAAGTGACTAACAAGTTTATTACTTCCTGTTCAACATTAACTGCTTCACTTATTACTGCTTATCATATCAAGTGATATTATCAGTTGGTAAATCAAATCGCTAAAACACGTTGTAGGCTGTACTTTTTGATGGGAAGGGAAAAGGAAAGTGACTAACAAGTTTGTTACTTACTGTTTAACATTAATTACTTCACTTATCACTGCTTATCTTATCAAGTGATATTATCAGTTGGTAGATCAAATCTCTAAAACACGTTGTAGGCTGTACTTTTCGATGGGAAGGGACAAGGAAAGTGACTAACAAGTTTGTAACTTACTGTTTAACATTAACTACTTCACTTGTAACTGCTTATCATATCAAGTGATATTATCAGTTGGTAGATTAAATCGCTAAAACACGTTGTACGCTGTACTTTTCGATGGGAAGGGACAAGGAAAGTGACTCACAAGTTTGTTACTTACTGTTTAACATTAACTACTTCACTTATTACTGCTTATCATATCAAGTGATATTATCAGTTGGTAGATCAAATCGCTAAAACACGTTGTAGGCTGTACTTTTCGATGGGAAGGGACAAGGAAAGTGACTAACAAGTTTGTTACTTACTGTTTAACATTAACTACTTCACTTATTACTGCTTATCATATCAAGTGATATTATCAGTTGGTAGATCAAATCGCTAAAACACGTTGTAGGCTGTACTTTTCGATGGGAAGGGACAAGGAAAGTGACTAACAAGTTTGTTACTTACTGTTTAACATTAACTACTTCACTTATTACTGCTTATCATATCAAGTGATATTATCAGTTGGTAGATCAAATCGCTAAAACACGTTGTAGGCTGTACTTTTCGATGGGAAGGGACAAGGAAAGTGACTCACAAGTTTGTTACTTACTGTTTAACATTAACTACTTCACTTATTACTGCTTATCATATCAAGTGATATTATCAGTTGGTAGATCAAATCGCTAAAACACGTTGTAGGCTGTACTTTTCGATAGGAAGGGACAAGGAAAAAAACTAACAAGTTTGTTACTTACTGTTTAACATTAAATACTTCACTTATTACTGCTTATCATATCAAGTGATATTATCAGTTGGTAGATCAAATCGCTAAAACACGTTGTAGGCTGTACTTTTCGATGGGAAGGGACAAGGAAAGTGACTAACAAGTTTGTTACTTACTGTTTAACATTAACTACTTCACTTATTACTGCTATTCATATCAAATGATATTATCAGTTATTAGATCGAATCGCTAAAACACGTTGTAGGCTGTACTTTTCGATGGGAAGGGACAAGGAAAGTGACTAACAAGTTTGTTACTTACTGTTTAACATTAACTACTTCACTTATTACTGCTTATCATATCAAGTGATATTATCAGTTAGTAGATCAAATGGCTAAAACACGTTGTAGGCTGTACTTTTCCATGGGAAGGGACAAGGAAAGTGACTAACAAGTTTGTTACTTACTGTTTAACATTAACTACTTCACTTATTACTGCTCATCAAATCAAGTGATATTATCAGTTAGTAGATCAATTCGCTAAAACGTTGTATACTGTACTTTTCGATGGGAAGGGACAAGGAAGGTGACTCACAAATTTGTTACTTACTGTTTAACATTAACTACTTCACATATTACTGCTTGTCATATCAAGTGATATTATCGGTTAGTAGGTCAAATCGCTAAAACACGTTGTAGGCTGTACTTTTCGATGGGAAGGGACAAGGAAAGTGACTAACAAGTTTGTTACTTACTGTTTAACATTAAGTACTTCACTTATTACTGCTTATCATATCAAGTGATATTATCAGTTGGTAGATCAAATCGCTAAAACACGTTGTAGGCTGTACTTTTCGATGGGAAGGGACAAGGAAAGTGACTAACAAGTTTGTTACTTACTGTTTAACATTAACTACTTCACTTATTACTGCTTATCATATCAAGTGATATTATCAGTTAGAAGATCAAATCGCTAAAAAACGTTGTAGGCTGCACTTTTCGATGGGAAGGGACAAGGAAAGTGACTAACAAGTTTGTTACTTACTGTTTAACATTAACTACTTCACTTATTACTGCTTATCATATCAAGTGATATTATCAGTTGGTAGATCAAATCGCTAAAACACGTTGTAGGCTGTACTTTTCGATGGGAAGGGACAAGGAAAGTGACTAACAAGTTTGTTACTTACTGCTTAACATTAACTACTTCACTTATTACTGCTTATCATATCAAGTGATATTATCAGTTGGTAGATCAAATCGCTAAAACACGTTGTAGGCTGTACTTTTCGATGGGAAGGGACAAGGAAAGTGACTAACAAGTTTGTTACTTACTGTTTAACATTAACTACTTCACTTATTACTGCTTATCATATCAAGTGATATTATCAGTTGGTAGATCAAATCGCTAAAACACGTTGTAGGCTGTACTTTTCGATGGGAAGGGACAAGGAAAGTGACTAACAAGTTTGTTACTTACTGTTTAACATTAACTACTTCACTTATTACTGCTTATCATATCAAGTGATATTATCGGTTGGTAGATCAACTCGCTAAAACACGTCGTATGCTGTACTTTTCGATGGGAAGGGACAAGGAAAGTGACTAACAAGTTTGTTACTTACTGTTTAACATTAACTACTTCACTTATTAGTGCTTATCATATCAAGTGATATTATCAGTTGGTAGATCAAATCGCTAAAACACGTTGTAGGCTGTACTTTTCGATGGGAAGGGACGAGGAAAGTGACTAAGAAGTTTGTTACTTACTGTTTAACATTAATTACCTCTCTTATTACTGCTTATCATATCAAGTGATATTATCAGTTGGTAGATCAATTCGCTAAAACACGTTGTAGACTGTACTTTTCCATGGGAAGGGGCAAGGAAAGTGACTCACAAGTCTGTTACTTACTGTTTAACATTAACTGCTTCATTTATTACTGCTCATCAAATCAAGTGATATTATCAGTTGGTAGATCAAATCGCTAAAACACGTTGTAGGCTGTACTTTTCGATGGGAAGGGACAAGGAAAGTGACTAACAAGTTTGTTACTTACTGTTTAACATTAACTACTTCACCTATTACTGCTTATCATATCAAGTGATATTATCAGTTGGTAGATCAAATCGCTAAAACACCTTGTAGGTTGTACTTTTCGATGAGAAGGGACAAGGAAAGTGACTAACAAGTTTGTTACTTACTGTTTAACATTAAATACTTCACTTATTACTGCTTATCATATCAAGTAATATTACCGGTTGGTAGATCAAATCGCTAAAACACGTTGTAGGCTATATTTTTCGATGGGAAGGGACAAGGAAAGTGACTCACAAGTTTGTTACTTACTGTTTAACATTAACTACTTAACTTATAACTGCTTATCATATCAAGTGATATTATCAGTTGGTAGATCAAATCGCTAAAACACGTTGTAGGCTGTACTTTTCGATGGGAAGGGACAAGGAAAAAGACTAACAAGTTTGTTACTTACTGTTTAACATTAACTACTTCACTTATTACTGCTTATCATATCAAGTGATATTATCAGTTGGTAGATCAAATCGCTAAAACACGTTGTAGGCTGTACTTTTCGATGGGAAGGGACAAGGAAAGTGACTAACAAGTTTGTTACTTACTGTTTAACATTAACTACTTCACTTATTACTGCTTATCATATCAAGTGATATTATCAGTTGGTAGATCAAATCGCTAAAACACGTTGTAGGCTGTACTTTTCGATGGGAAGGGACAAGGAAAGTGACTAACAAGTTTGTTACTTACTGTTTAACATTAACTACTTCACTTATTACTGCTTATCATATCAAGTGATATTATCAGTTGGTAGATCAAATCGCTAAAACACGTTGTAGGCTGTACTTTTCGATGGGAAGGGACAAGGAAAGTGACTAACAAGTTTGTTACTTACTGTTTAACATTAACTACTTCACTTATTACTGCTTATCATATCAAGTGATATTATCAGTTGGTAGATCAAATCGCTAAAACACGTTGTAGGCTGTACTTTTCGATGGGAAGGGACAAGGAAAGTGACTAACAAGTTTGTTACTTACTGTTTAACATTAACTACTTCACTTATTACTGCTTATCATATCAAGTGATATTATCAGTTGGTAGATCAAATCGCTAAAACACGTTGTAGGCTGTACTTTTCGATGGGAAGGGACAAGGAAAGTGACTAACAAGTTTGTTACTTACTGTTTAACATTAACTACTTCACTTATTACTGCTTATCATATCAAGTGATATTATCAGTTGGTAGATCAAATTGCTAAAACACGTTGTAGGCTATACTTTTCGATGGGAAGGGTCAAGGAAAGTGACTAACAAGTTTTTTACTCACTGTTTAACATTAACTACTTCACTTACTACTGCTTATCATATCAAGTGATATTATCAGTTGGTAGATCAAATCGCTAAAACACGTTGTAGGCTGTACTTTTCGATGGGAAGGGACAAGGAAAGTGACTAACAAGTTTGTTACTTACTGTTTAACATTAACTACTTCACTTATTACTGCTTATCATATCAAGTGATATTATCAGTTGGTAGATCAAATCGCTAAAACACGTTGTAGGCTGTACTTTTCGATGGGAAGGGACAAGGAAAGTGACTAACAAGTTTGTTACTTACTGTTTAGCATTAACTACTTCACTTATTACTGCTTATCATATCATGTGGTATTATCAGTTGGTAGATCAAATCGCTAAAACACGTTGTAGGCTGTACTTTTCGATGGGAAGGGACAAGGAAAGTGACTAACAAGTTTGTTACTTACTGTTTAACATTAACTACTTCACTTATTACTGCTTATCATATCAAGTGATATTATCAGTTAGTAGATCAAATCGCTAAAACGCGTTGTAGGCTGTACTTTTCGATGGGAAGGGACAAGGAAAGTGACTCACAAGTTTGTTATTTACTGTTTAACATTAACTACTTCACTTATTACTGCTTATCATATCGAGTGATATTATCAGTTGGTAAATCAAATCGCTGAAACACGTTGTAGGCTGTACTTTTCGATGGGAAGGGACAAGGAAAGTGACTAACAAGTTTATTACTTACTGTTTAACATTGACTGCTTCACTTATTACTGCTTATCATATCAAGTGATATTATCAGTTAGTAGATCAAATCGCTAAAACTTGTTGTAGGCTGTACTTTTCGATGGGAAGGGACAAGGAAAGTGACTAACAAGTTTGTTACTTACTGTTTACCATTAACTACTTCACTTATTACAGCTTATCATATCAAGTGATATTATCAGTTGGTAGATCAAATCGCTAAAACACGTTGTAGGCTGTACTTTTCGATGGGAAGGGACAAGGAAAGTGACTAACAAGTTTGTTACTTACTGTTTAACATTAACTACTTCACTTACTACTGCTTATCATATCAAGTGATATTATCAGTTGGTAGATCAAATCGCTAAAACACGTTGTAGGCTGTACTTTTCGATGGGAAGGGACAAGGAAAGTGGCTAACAAGTTTGTTACTTACTGTTTAACATTAACTACTTCACTTATTACTGCTTATCATATCAAGTGATATTATCAGTTGGTAGATCAAATCGCTAAAACACGTTGTAGGCTGTACTTTTCGATGGGAAGGGACAAGGAAAGTGACTAACAAGTTTGTTACTTACTGTTTAACATTAACTACTTCACTTATTACTGCTTATCATATCAAGTGATATTATCAGTTGGTAGATCAAATCGCTAAAACACGTTGTAGGCTGTACTTTTTGATGGGAAGGGACAAGGAAAGTGACTAACAAGTTCGTTAATTACTGTTTCACATTAACTACTTCACTTATTACTGCTCATCAAATCAAGTGATATTATCAGTTAGTAAATCAAATCGCTAAAACACGTTGTAGGCTGTACTTTTCGATGGGAAGGGACAAGGAAAGTGACTAACAAGTTTATTACCTACTGTTTAACATTAACTACTTCACTTATTACTGCTTATCATATCATGTGATATTATCCGTTGGTAGATCAAATCGCTAAAACACATCGTAGGCTGTACTATTCGATGGGAAGGGACTAGGAAAGTGACTAACAAGTTTGTTATTTACTGTTTAACATTAACTACTTCACTTATTACTGCTTATCATATCATGTGATATTATCAGTTGGTAGATCAAATCGCTAAAACACGTTGTAGGCTGTACTTTTCGATGGGAAGGGACAAGGAAAGTGACTAACAAGTTTGTTACTTACTGTTTAACATTAACTACTTCACTTATTACTGCTTATCATATCAAGTGATATTATCAGTTGGTAGATCAAATCGCTAAAACACGTTGTAGGCTGTACTTTTCGATGGGAAGGGACAAGGAAAGTGACTATCAACTTTGTTACTTACTGCTTAACATTAACTACTTCACTTATTACTGCTTATCATATCAAGTGATCTTATCAGTTGGTAGATCAAATCGCTAAAACACGTTGTAGGCTGTACTTTTCGATGGGAAGGGACAAGGAAAGTGACTAACAAGTTTGTTACTTACTGTTTAACATTAACTACTTCACTTATTACTGCTTATCATATCAAGTGATATTATCAGTTGGTAGATCAAATCGCTAAAACACGTTGTAGGCTGTACTTTTCGATGGGAAGGGACAAGGAAAGTGACTAACAAGTTTGTTACTTACTGTTTAACATTAACTACTTCACTTATTACTGCTTATCATATCAAGTGATATTATCAGTTGGTAGATCAAATCGCTAAAACACGTTGTAGGCTGTACTTTTCGATGGGAAGGGACAAGGAAAGTGACGAACAAGTTTGTTACTTACTGTTTAACATTAACTACTTCACTTATTACTGCTTATCATATCAAGTGATATTATCAGTTGGTAGATCAAATCGCTAAAACACGTTGTAGACTGTACTTTTCGATGGGAAGGGACAAGGAAAGTGACTAACAAGTTTGTTACTTACTGTTTAACATTAACTACTTCACTTATTACTGCTTATCATATCAAGTGATATTATCAGTGGGTAGATCAACGCGCTAAAACGCGTTGTAGGCTGTACTTTTCGATGGGAAGGGACAAGGAAAGTGACTAACAAGTTTGTTACTTACTGTTTAACATTAACTACTTCACTTATTACTGCTTATCATATCAAGTGATATTATCAGTTGGTAGATCAAATCGCTAAAACACGTTGTAGGCTGTACTTTTCGATGGGAAGGGACAGGGAAAGTGACTAACAAGTTTGTTACTTACTGTTTAACATTAACTACTTCACTTATTACTGCTTATCATATCAAGTGACATTATCAGTTGGTAGATCAAATCGCTAAAACACGTTGTAGGCTGTACTTTTCGATGAGAAGGGACAAGGAAAGTGACTAACAAGTTTTTTACTTACTGTTTAACATTAACTACTTCACTTATTACTGCTTATCATATCAAGTGATATTATCAGTTGGTAGATCAAATCGCTAAAACACGTTGTAGGCTGTACTTTTCAATGGGAAGGGACAAGGAAAGTGACTAACAAGTTTGTTACTTACTGTTTAACATTAACTACTTCACTTATTACTGCTTATCATATCAAGTGATATTATCAGTTGGTAGATCAAATCGCTAAAACACGTTGTAGGCTGTACTTTTCGATGGGAAGGGACAAGGAAAGTGACTAACAAGTTTGTTACTCACTGTTTAAGATTAACTACTTCACTTATTACTGCTTATCATATCAAGTGATATTATCAGTTGGTAGATCAAATCGCTAAAACACGTTGTAGGCTGTACTTTTCGATGGGAAGGGACAAGGAAAGTGACTAACAAGTTTGTTACTTACTGTTTAACATTAACTACTTCACTTATTACTGCTTATCATATCAAGTGATATTATCAGTTGGTAGATGAAATCGCTAAAACACGTTGTAGGCTGTACTTTTCGATGGGAAAGGACAAGGAAAGTGACTAACAAGTTCGTTACTTACTGTTTAACATTAACTACTTCACTTATTACTGCTTATCATATCAAGTGATATTATCAGTTGGTAGATCAAATCGCTAAAACACTTTGTAGGCTGTACTTTTCGATGGGAAGGGACAAGGAAAGTGACTAACAAGTTTGCTACTTACTGTTTACCATTAACTACTTCACTTATTACTGCTTATCATATCAAGTGATATTATCAGTTGGTAGATCAAATTGCTAAAACACGTTGTAGGGTGTACTTTTCGATGGGAAGGGACAAGGAAAGTGACTAACAAGTTTGTTACTTACTGTTTAACATTAACTACTTCACTTATTACTGCTCATCAAATCAAGTGATATTATCACTTGGTAGATCAATTCGCTAAAACACTTTGTAGGCTGTACTTTTCCATGGGAAGGGACAAGCAAAGTGACTCACAAGTTTGTTATTTACTGTTTACCATTAACTACTTCACTTATTACTGCTTATCATATCAAGTGATATTATCAGTTGGTAGATCAAATTGCTAAAACACGTTGTAGGCTGTACTTTTCGATGGGAAGGGACAAGGAAAGTGACTAACAAGTTTGTTACTTACTGTTTAACATTAACTACTTCACTTATTACTGCTTATCATATCAAGTGATATTATCAGTTGGTAGATCAAATCGCTAAAACACGTTGTAGGCTGTACTTTTCGATGGGAAGGGACAAGGAAAGTGACTAACAAGTTTGTTACTTACTGTTTAACATTAACTACTTCACTTATTACTGCTTATCATATCAAGTGATATTATCAGTTGGTAGATCAAATCGCTAAAACGCGTTGTAGACTGTACTTTTCGATGGGAAGGGACAAGGAAAGTGACTAACAAGTTTGTTACTTACTGTTTAACATTAACTACTTCACTTATTACTGCTTATCATATCAAGTGATATTATCAGTGGGTAGATCAAATCGCTAAAACACGTTGTAGGCTGTACTTTTCGATGGGAAGGGACAAGGAAAGTGACTAACAAGTTTGTTACTTACTGTTTAACATTAACTACTTCACTTATTACTGCTTATCATATCAAGTGATATTATCAGTTGGTAGATCAAATCGCTAAAACACGTTGTAGGCTGTACTTTTCGATGGGAATGGACAAGGAAAGTGACTAACAAGTTTGTTACTTACTGTTTAACATTAACTACTTCACTTATTACTGCTTATCATATCAAGTGATATTATCAGTTGGTAGATCAAATCGCTAAAACACGTTGTAGGCTGTACTTTTCGATGGGAAGGGACAAGGAAAGTGACTAACAAGTTTGTTACTTACTGTTTAACATTAATTACTTCACTTATTACTGCTTATCATATCAAGTGATATTATCACTTGGTAGATCAAATCGCTAAAAGATGTTGTAGGCTGTACTTTTCGATGGGAAGGGACAAGGAAGGTGACTCACAAATTTGTTACTCACTGTTTAATATTAACTACTTCACTTATTACTGCTTATCATATCAAGTGATATTATCAGTTGGTAGATCAAATCGCTAAAACACGTTGTAGGCTGTACTTTTCGATGGGAAGGGACAAGGAAGGTGACTAACAAGTTTGTTACTTACTGTTTAACATTAACTACTTCACTTATTACTGCTTATCATATCAAGTGATATTATCAGTTGGTAGATCAAATCGCTAAAACACGTTGTAGGCTGTACTTTTCGATGGGAAGGGACAAGGAAAGTGACTAACAAGTTTGTTACTTACTGTTTAACATTAACTACTTCACTTATTACTGCTTATCATATCAAGTGATATTATCAGTTGGTAGATCAAATCGCTAAAACACGTTGTAGGCTGTACTTTTCGATGGGAAGGGACAAGGAAAGTGACTAACAAGTTTGTTACTTACTGTTTAACATTAACTACTTCACTTAAACAAGTTTGTTACTTACTGTTTACCATTACCTACTTCACTTATTACTGCTTATCATATCAAGTGATATTATCAGTTGGTAGATCAAATCGCTAAAACACGTTGTAGGCTGCACTTTTCGATGGGAAGGGACAAGGAAAGTGACTAACAAGTTTGTTACTTACTGTTTAACATTAACTACTTCACTTATTACTGCTTATCATATAAAGTGATATTATCAGTTGGTAGATCAAATCGCTAAAACACTTTGTAGGCTGTACTTTTCGATGGGAAGGGACAAGGAAAGTGACTAACAAGCTTGTTACTTACTGTTTACCATTACCTACTTCACTTATTACTGCTTATCATATCAAGTGATATTATCAGTTGGTAGATCAAATCGCTAAAACACGTTGTAGGCTGTACTTTTCGATGGGAAGGGACAAGGAAAGTGACTAACAAGTTTGTTACTTACTGTTTAACATTAACTACTTCACTTATTACTGCTCATCAAATCAAGTGATATTATCAGTTAGTAGATCAAATCGCTAAAACACGTTGTAGGCTGTACTTTTCCATGGGAAGGGACAAGCAAAGTGACTCACAAGTTTGTTATTTACTGTTTAACATTAACTACTTCACTTATTACTGCTTATCATATCAAGTGATATTATCACTTGGTAGATCAAATCGCTAAAAGATGTTGTAGGCTGTACTTTTCGATGGGAAGGGACAAGGAAAGTGACTAACAAGCTTGTTACTTACTGTTTGACATTACCTACTTCACTTATTACTGCTTATCATGTCAAGTGATATTATCAGTTGGTAGATCAAATCGCTAAAACACGTTGTAGGCCATACTTTTTGATAGGAAGGGGCAAGGAAAGTGACTCACAAGTTTGTTATTTACTGTTTAACATTAACTACTTCACTTAAACAAGTTTGTTACTTACTGTTTAACATTAACTACTTCACTTATTACTGCTCATCAAATCAAGTGATATTATCAGTTAGTAGATCAAATGGCTAAAACACGTTGTAGGCTGTACTTTTCCATGGGAAGGGACAAGGAAAGTGACTAACAAGTTTGTTACTTACTGTTTAACATTAACTACTTCACTTATTACTGCTCATCAAATCAAGCGATATTATCAGTTAGTAGATCAAATCGCTAAAAGATGTTGTAGGCTGTACTTTTCGATGGGAAGGGGCAAGGAAAGTGACTAACAAGTTTGTTACTTACTGTTTACCATTAACTACTTCACTTAATACTGCTTATCATATCAAGTGATATTATCAGTTGGTAGATCAAATCGCTAAAACACGTTGTAGGCTGTACTTTTCGATGGGAAGGGACAAGGAAAGTGACTAACAAGTTTGTTACTTACTGTTTAACATTAACTACTTCACTTATTACTGCTTATCATATCTAGTGATATTATCAGTTGGTAGATCAAATCGCTAAAACACGTTGTAGGCTGCACTTTTCGATGGGAAGGGACAAGGAAAGTAACTAACAAGTTTGTTACTTACTGTTTAACATTAACTACTTCACTTATTACTGCTTATCATATCAAGTGATATTATCAGTTGGTAGATCAAATCGCTAAAACACGTTGTAGGCTGTACTTTTCGATGGGAAGGGACAAGGAAAGTGACTAACAAGTTTGTTACTTACTGTTTAACATTCACTACTTCGCTTATTACTGCTTATCATATCAAGTGATATTATCAGTTGGTAGATCAAATCGCTAAAACACGTTGTAGGCTGTACTTTTCGATGGGAAGGGACAAGGAAAGTGACTAACAAGTTTGTTACTTACTGTTTAACATTAACTACTTCACTTATTACTGCTTATCATATCAAGTGATATTATCAGTTGGTAAATCAAATCGCTAAAACACGTTGTAGGCTGTACTTTTCGATGGGAAGGGACAAGGAAAGTGACTAACAAGTTTGTTACTTACTGTTTAACATTAACTACTTCACTTATTACTGCTTATCATATCAAGTGATATTATCAGTTAGTAGATCAAATCGCTAAAACGCGTTGTAGGCTGTACTTTTCGATGGGAAGGGACAAGGAAAGTGACTAACAAGTTCGTTACTTACTGTTTAACATTGACTAATTCACTTATTACTGCTTATCATATCAAGTGATATTATCAGTTGGTAGATCAAATCGCTAGAAGACGTTGTAGGCTGTACTTTTAGATGGGAAGGGACATGGAAAGTGACTTACAAGTTTGTTACTTACTGTTTAACATTAACTATTTCACTTATTACTGCTTATCATATCAAGTGATATTATCAGTTGGTAGATCAAATCGCTAAAACACGTTGTAGGCTGTACTTTTCGATGGGAAGGGACAAGGAAAGTGACTAACAAGTTTGTAACTCACTGTTTAACATCAACTACTTCACTTATAACTGCTTATCATATCAAGTGATATTATCAGATGGTAGATCAAATCGCTAAAACACGTTGTAAGCTGTACTGTTCGATGGGAAGGGACAAGGAAAGTGACTAACAAGTTTGTTACTTACTGTTTAACATTAACTACTTCACTTATTACTACTTATCACATCAAGTGATATTATCAGTTTTTAAATCAAATCGCTAAAACACGTTGTAGGCTGTACTTTTTGATGGGAAGGGACAAGGAAAGTGACTAACAAGTTTGTTAATTACTGTTTAACATTAACTACTTCACTTATTACTGCTTATCACATCAAGTGATATTATCAGTTGGTAAATCAAATCGCTAAAACACGTTGTAGGCTGTACTTTTTGATGGGAAGGGACAAGGAAAGTGACTAACAAGTTTGTTACTTACTGTTTAACATTAACTACTTCACTTATTACTGCTTATCATATCAAGTGATATTATCAGTTAGTAGATCAAATCGCTAAAACACGTTGTAGGCTGTCGTTTTCGATGGGAAGGGACAAGGAAAGTGACTCACAAGTTTGTTACCTACTGTTTAACATTAACTACTTCACTTATTACTGCTTATCATATCAAGTGATATTATCAGTTGGTAGATCAAATCGCTAAAACACGTTGTAGGCTGTACTTTTCGATGGGAAGGGACAAGGAAAGTGACTAACAAGTTTGTTACTTACTGTTTAACATTAACTACTTCACTTATTACTGCTCATCAAATCAAGTGATATTATCAGTTAGTAGATCAATTCGCTAAAACACGTTGTAGACTGTACTTTTCCATGGGAAGGGGCAAGGAAAGTGACTCACAAGTTTGTTACTTACTGCTTAACATTAACTACTTCACTTATTACTGCTTATCATATCAAGTGATATTATCAGTTGGTAGATCAAATCGCTAAAACACGTTGTAGGCTGTACTTTTCGATGGGAAGGGACAAGGAAAGTGACTAACAAGTTTGTTACTTACTGTTTAACATTAACTACTTCACTTATTACTGCTTATCATATCAAGTGATATTATCAGTTGGTAGATCAAATCGCTAAAACACGTTGTAGGCTGTACTTTTCGATGGGAAGGGACAAGGAAAGTGACTAACAAGTTTGTTACTTACTGTTTAACATTAACTACTTCACTTAAACAAGTTTGTTACTTACTGTTTAACATTAACTACTTCACTTATTACTGCTCATCAAATCAAGTGATATTATCAGTTAGTAGATCAAATCGCTAAAACACGTTGTAGGCTGTACTTTTCCATGGGAAGGGACAAGCAAAGTGACTCACAAGTTTGTTATTTACTGTTTAACATTAACTACTTCACTTATTACTGCTTATCATATCAAGTGATATTATCACTTGGTAGATCAAATCGCTAAAAGATGTTGTAGGCTGTACTTTTCGATGGGAAGGGACAAGGAAAGTGACTAACAAGCTTGTTACTTACTGTTTGACATTACCTACTTCACTTATTACTGCTTATCATGTCAAGTGATATTATCAGTTGGTAGATCAAATCGCTAAAACACGTTGTAGGCCGTACTTTTCGATAGGAAGGGGCAAGGAAAGTGACTAACAAGTTTGTTACTTACTGTTTACCATTACCTACTTCACTTATTACTGCTTATCATATCAAGTGATATTATCAGTTGGTAGATCAAATCGCTAAAACACGTTGTAGGCTGTACTTTTCGATGGGAAGGGACAAGGAAAGTGACTAACAAGTTTGTTACTTACTGTTTAACATTAACTACTTCACTTATTACTGCTTATCATATCAAGTGATATTATCAGTTGGTAGATCAAATCGCTAAAACACGTTGTAGGCCGCACTTTTTCATAGGAAGCGGCAAGGAAAGTGACTCACAAGTTTGTTATTTACTGTTTAACATTAACTACTTCACTTATTACTGCTTATCATATCAAGTGATATTATCACTTGGTAGATCAAATCGCTAAAAGATGTTGTAGGCTGTACTTTTCGATGGGAAGGGACAAGGAAAGTGACTAACAAGCTTGTTACTTACTGTTTACCATTAACTACTTCACTTATTACTGCTTATCATATCAAGTGATATTATCAGTTGGTAGATCAAATCGCTAAAACACGTTGTAGGCTGTACTTTTCGATGGGAAGGGACAAGGAAAGTGACTAACAAGTTTGTTACTTACTGTTTGACATTACCTACTTCACTTATTACTGCTTATCTTGTCAAGTGATATTATCAGTTGGTAGATCAAATCGCTAAAACACGTTGTAGGCTGTACTTTTCGATGGGAAGGGACAGGGAAAGTGACTAACGAGTTTGTTATTCACTGTTTACCATTAACTACTTCACTTATTACTGCTTATCATGTCAAGTGATTTTATCAGTTGGTAGATCAAATCGCTAAAACACGTTGTAGGCCGTACTTTTCGATAGGAAGGGGCAAGGAAAGTGACTAACAAGTTCGTTACTTACTGTTTAACATTAACTACTTCACTTATTACTGCTTATCATATCAAGTGATATTATCAGTTGGTAGATCAAATCGCTAAAACACTTTGTAGGCTGTACTTTTCGATGGGAAGGGGCAAGGAAAGTGACTAACAAGTTTGTTACTTACTGTTTACCATTACCTACTTCACTTATTACTGCTTATCATATCAAGTGATATTATCAGTTGGTAGATCAAATCGCTAAAACACGTTGTAGGCTGTACTTTTCGATGGGAAGGGACAAGGAAAGTGACTAACAAGTTTGTTACTTACTGTTTGACATTGCCTACTTCACTTATTACTGCTTATCATGTCAAGTGATATTATCAGTTGGAAAATCAAATCGCTAAAACACGTTGTAGGCCGTACTTTTTCATAGGAAGCGGCAAGGAAAGTGACTCACAAGTTTGTTATTTACTGTTTAACATTAACTACTTCACTTATTACTGCTTATCATATCAAGTGATATTATCACGTGGTAGATCAAATCGCTAAAAGATGTTGTAGGCTGTACTTTTCGATGGGAAGGGACAAGGAAAGTGACTAACAAGCTTGTTACTTACTGTTTACCATTAACTACTTCACTTAATACTGCTTATCATATCAAGTGATATTATCAGTTGGTAGATCAAATCGCTAAAACACGTTGTAGGCTGTACTTTTCGATGGGAAGGGACAAGGAAAGTGACTAACAAGTTTGTTACTTACTGTTTAACATTAACTACTTCACTTAAACAAGTTTGTTACTTACTGTTTAACATTGACTACTTCACTTATTACTGCTCATCAAATCAAGTGATATTATCAGTTAGTAGATCAAATCGCTAAAACACGTTGTAGGCTGTACTTTTTCATGGGAATGGACAAGCAAAGTGACTCACAAGTTTGTTATTTACTGTTTAACATTACCTACTTCACTTATTACTGCTTATCATATCAAGTGATATTATCACTTGGTAGATCAAATCGCTAAAAGATGTTGTAGGCTGTACTTTTCGATGGGAAGGGGCAAGGAAAGTGACTAACAAGTTTGTTACTTACTGTTTACCATTACCTACTTCACTTATTACTGCTTATCATATCAAGTGATATTATCAGTTGGTAGATCAAATCGCTAAAACACGTTGTAGGCTGTACTTTTCGATGGGAAGGGACAAGGAAAGTGACTAACAAGTTTGTTACTTACTGTTTGACATTGCCTACTTCACTTATTACTGCTTATCATATCAAGTGATATTATCACTTGGTAGATCAAATCGCTAAAAGATGTTGTAGGCTGTACTTTTCGATGGGAAGGGGCAAGGAAAGTGACTAACAAGTTTGTTACTTACTGTTTAACATTAACTACTTCACTTATTACTGCTCATCAAATCAAGTGATATTATCAGTTAGTAGATCAAATCGCTAAAACACGTTGTAGGCTGTACTTTTCCATGGGAAGGGACAAGCAAAGTGACTCACAAGTTTGTTATTTACTGTTTAACATTAACTACTTCACTTATTACTGCTTATCATATCAAGTGATATTATCACTTGGTAGATCAAATCGCTAAAACACGTTGTAGGCTGTACTTTTCGATGGGAAGGGACAAGGAAAGTGACTAACAAGTTTGTTACTTACTGTTTAACATTAACTACTTCACTTATTACTGCTTATCATATCAAGTGATATTATCAGTTGGTAGATCAAATCGCTAAAACACTTTGTAGGCTGTACTTTTCGATGGGAAGGGACAAGGAAAGTGACTAACAAGTTTGCTACTTACTGTTTACCATTACCTACTTCACTTATTACTGCTTATCATATCAAGTGATATTATCAGTTGGTAGATCAAATCGCTAAAACACGTTGTAGGCTGTACTTTTCGATGGGAAGGGACAAGGAAAGTGACTAACAAGTTTGTTACTTACTGTTTAACATTAACTACTTCACTTATTACTGCTTATCATATCAAGTGATATTATCAGTTGGTAGATCAAAACGCTAAAACACTTTGTAGGCTGTACTTTTCCATGGGAAGGGACAAGCAAAGTGACTCACAAGTTTGTTATTCACTGTTTAACATTAACTACTTCACTTATTACTGCTTATCATATCAAGTGATATTATCACTTGGTAGATCAAATCGCTAAAAGATGTTGTAGGCTGTACTTTTCGATGGGAAGGGACAAGGAAAGTGACTAACAAGTTTGTTACTTACTGTTTACCATTAACTACTTCACTTATTACTGCTTATCATATCAAGTGATATTATCAGTTGGTAGATCAAATCGCTAAAACACGTTGTAGGCTGTACTTTTCGATGGGAAGGGACAAGGAAAGTGACTAACAAGTTTGTTACTTACTGTTTAACATTAACTACTTCACTTATTACTGCTCATCAAATCAAGTGATATTATCAGTTAGTAGATCAATTCGCTGAAACGTTGTAGACTGTACTTTTCCATGGGAAGGGACAAGAAAAGTGACTCACAAGTTTGTTATTTACTGTTTAACATTAACTACTTCACTTATTACTGCTTATCATATCAAGTGATATTATCACTTGGTAGATCAAATCGCTAAAAGATGTTGTAGGCTGTACTTTTCGATGGGAAGGGGCAAGGAAAGTGACTAACAAGTTTGTTACTTACTGTTTAACATTAACTACTTCACTTATTACTGCTCATCAAATCAAGTGATCTTATCAGTTAGTAGATCAAATCGCTAAAACACGTTGTAGACTGTACTTTTCCATGGGAAGGGGCAAGGAAAGTGACTTACAAGTTTGTTACTTACTGTTTACCATTACCTACTTCACTTATTACTGCTTATCATATCAAGTGATATTATCAGTTGGTAGATCAAATCGCTAAAACACGTTGTAGGCTGTACTTTTCGATGGGAAGGGACAAGGAAAGTGACTAACAAGTTTGTTACTTACTGTTTGACATTAACTACTTCACTTATTACTGCTTATCATATCAAGTGATATTATCAGTTGGTAGATCAAATCGCTAAAACACGTTGTAGGCTGTACTTTTCGATGGGAAGGGACAAGGAAAGTGACTAACAAGTTTGTTACTTACTGTTTAACATTAACTACTTCACTTATTACTGCTTATCATATCAAGTGATATTATCAGTTGGTAGATCAAATCGCTAAAACACGTTGTAGGCTGTACTTTTCGATGGGAAGGGACAAGGAAAGTGACTAACAAGTTTGTTACTTACTGTTTAACATTAACTACTTCACTTATTACTGCTTATCATATCAAGTGATATTATCACTTGGTAGATCAAATCGCTAAAACACGTTGTAGGCTGTACTTTTCGATGGGAAGGGACAAGGAAAGTGACTAACAAGTTTGTTACTTACTGTTTAACATGAACTACTTCACTTATTACTGCTTATCATATCAAGTGATATTATCAGTTGGTAGATCAAATCGCTAAAACACGTTGTAGGCTGTACTTTTCGATGGGAAGGGACAAGGAAAGTGACTAACAAGTTTGTTATTTACTGTTCAACATTAACTACTTCACTTATTACTGCTTATCATATCAAGTGATATTATCACTTGGTAGATCGAATCGCTAAAAGATGTTGTAGGCTGTACTTTTCGATGGGAAGGGACAAGCAAAGTGACTCACAAGTTTGTTACTTACTGTTTAACATTGACTACTTCACTTATTACTGCTCATCAAATCAAGTGATATTATCAGTTAGATCAATTCGCTAAAACACGTTGTAGACTGTACTTTCCGATGAGAAGGGACAAGGAAAGTGACTCACAAGTTTGTTACTTACTGTTTAACATTAACTGCTTCACTTATTACTGCTTATCATATCAAGTGATATCATCACTTGGTAGATCGAATCGCTAAAAGACGTTGTAGGCTGTACTTTTCGATGGGAAGGGACAAGGAAAGTGACTAACAAGTTTGTTACTTACTGTTTAACATTAACTACTTCACTTATTACTGCTCATCAAATCAAGTGATCTTATCAGTTAGTAGATCAAATCGCTAAAACACGTTGTAGGCTGTCCTTTTCGATGGGAAGGGACAAGGAAAGTGACTAACAAGTTTGTTACTTACTGTTTACCATTACCTACTTCACTTATTACTGCTTATCATATCAAGTGATATTATCACTTGGTAGATCAAATCGCTAAAAGATGTTGTAGGCTGTACTTTTCGATGGGAAGGGACAAGCAAAGTGACTCACAAGTTTGTTATTTACTGTTTAACATTAACTACTTCACTTATTACTGCTCATCAAATCAAGTGATATTATCAGTTAGTAGATCAAATCGCTAAAACACGTTGTAGGCTGTACTTTTCCATGGGAAGGGACAAGCAAAGTGACTCACAAGTTTGTTATTTACTGTTTAACATTAACTACTTCACTTATTACTGCTTATCATATCAAGTGATATTATCACTTGGTAGATCAAATCGCTAAAAGATGTTGTAGGCTGTACTTTTCGATGGGAAGGGACAAGGAAAGTGACTAACAAGTTTGTTACTTACTGTTTACCATTACCTACTTCACTTATTACTGCTTATCATATCAAGTGATATTATCAGTTGGTAGATCAAATCGCTAAAACACGTTGTAGGCTGTACTTTTCGATGGGAAGGGACAAGGAAAGTGACTAACAAGTTTGTTACTTACTGTTTAACATTAACTACTTCACTTATTACTGCTTATCATATCAAGTGATATTATCAGTTGGTAGATCAAATCGCTAAAACACGTTGTAGGCTGTACTTTTCGATGGGAAGGAACAAGGAAAGTGACTAACAAGTTTGTTACTTACTGTTTAACATTAACTACTTCACTTATTACTGCTTATCATATCAAGTGATATTATCAGTTGGTAGATCAAATCGCTAAAACACGTTGTAGGCTGTACTTTTCGATGGGAAGGGACAAGGAAAATGACTAACAAGTTTGTTACTTACTGTTTAACATTAACTACTTCACTTATTACTGCTTATCATATCAAGTGATATTATCACTTGGTAGATCAAATCGCTAAAAGATGTTGTAGGCTGTACTTTTCGATGGGAAGGGACAAGGAAAGTGACTAACAAGTTTGTTACTTTTTGTTTATCATTAACTACTCCACTTAATACTGCTTATCATATCAAGTGATATTATCAGTTGGTAGATCAAATCGCTAAAACATGTTGTAGGCTGTACTTTTCGATGGGAAGGGACAAGGAAAGTGACTAACAAGTTTGTTACTTACTGTTTAACATTAACTACTTCACTTATTACTGCTCATCAAATCAAGTGATATTATCAGTTAGTAGATCAAATCGCTAAAACACGTTGTAGGCTGTACTTTTCCATGGGAAGGGACAAGCAAAGTGACTCACAAGTTTGTTATTTACTGTTTAACATTAACTACTTCACTTATTACTGCTTATCATATCAAGTGATATTATCACTTGGTAGATCAAATCGCTAAAAGATGTTGTAGGCTGTACTTTTCGATGGGAAGGGACAAGGAAAGTGACTAACAAGTTTGTTACTTACTGTTTAACATTAACTACTTCACTTATTACTGCTCATCAAATCAAGTGATATTATCAGTTGGTAGATCAAATCGCTAAAACACGTTGTAGGCTGTACTTTTCGATGGGAAGGGACAAGGAAAGTGACTAACAAGTTTGTTACTTACTGTTTAACATTAACTACTTCACTTATTACTGCTTATCATATCAAGTGATATTATCACTTGGTAGATCAAATCGCTAAAAGATGTTGTTGGCTGTACTTTTCGATGGGAAGGGACAAGCAAAGTGACTCACAAGTTTGTTATTTACTGTTTAACATTAACTACTTCACTTATTACTGCTCATCGAATCAAGTGATATTATCAGTTAGTAGATCAAATCGCTAAAACACGTTGTAGACTGTACTTTTCCATGGGAAGGGACAAGCAAAGTGACTCACAAGTTTGTTATTTACTGTTTAACATTAACTACTTCACTTATTACTGCTTATCATATCAAGTGATATTATCACTTGGTAGATCAAATCGCTAAAACACGTTGTAGGCTGTACTTTTCGATGGGAAGGGACAAGGAAAGTGACTAACAAGTTTGTTACTTACTGTTTGACATTACCTACTTCACTTATTACTGCTTATCATATCAAGTGATATTATCAGTTGGTAGATCAAATCGCTAAAACACGTTGTAGGCTGTACTTTTCGATGGGAAGGGACAAGGAAAGTGACTAACAAGTTTGTTACTTACTGTTTAACATTGACTACTTCACTTATTACTGCTTATCATATCAAGTGATATTATCAGTTGGTAGATCAAATCGCTAAAACACGTTGTAGGCTGTACTTTTCGATGGGAAGGGACAAGGAAAGTGACTAACAAGTTTGTAACTTACTGTTTAACATTAACTACTTCACTTATTACTGCTTATCATATCAAGTGATATTATCAGTTGGTAGATCAAATCGCTAAAACACGTTGTAGGCTGTACTTTTCGATGGGAAGGGACAAGGAAAGTGACTAACAAGTTTGTTACTTACTGTTTAACATTAACTACTTCACTTATTACTGCTTATCATATCAAGTGATATTATCAGTTGGTAGATCAAATCGCTAAAACACGTTGTAGGCTGTACTTTTCGATGGGAAGGGACAAGGAAAGTGACTAACAAGTTTGTTATTTACTGTTTAACATTAACTACTTCACTTATTACTGCTTATCATATCAAGTGATATTATCACTTGGTAGATCAAATCGCTAAAAGATGTTGTAGGCAGTACTTTTCGATGGGAAGGGACAAGCAAAGTGACTCACAAGTTTGTTATTTACTGTTTAACATTAACTACTTCACTTATTACTGCTCATCAAATCAAGTGATATTATCAGTTAGTAGATCAAATCGCTAAAACACGTTGTAGACTGTACTTTTCCATGGGAAGGGACAAGCAAAGTGACTCACAAGTTTGTTATTTACTGTTTAACATTAACTACTTCACTTATTACTGCTTATCATATCAAGTGATATTATCACTTGGTAGATCAAATCGCTAAAAGACGTTGTAGGCTGTGCTTTTCGATAAAAGGGACAAGGAAAGTGACTAACAAGTTTGTTACTTACTGTTTAACATTAACTACTTCACTTATTACTGCTCATCAAATCAAGTGATATTATCAGTTAGTAGATCAATTCGCTAAAACACGTTGTAGACTGTACTTTTCCATGGGAAGGGACAAGGAAAGTGACTCACAAGTTTGTTACTTACTGCTTAACATTAACTACTTCCACGTTCGACTTTCAATAAATCTCGGCATGATATGGTATTGTAGTAGCACTTGATTGAGCAATTGTCCGAGATGATACAGTTTTTAGTCGGCTAACGTTTCGGCGTTTTCGCCTTCGTCGGAGCCTGGAATGCGAAAGACACATAAGGATTTAGCCGACCAAGCACTATTTCACAGCAAATAGAGAAAGTTTTCAAGAAAATAGGCGAAACACAACGTCGTAAGGCATTTTTAAGAGTACTAACCTTCAGAAAACAGACCAAGGCCTGCCAGGCACCCTCAGTTGAACTCAGATGGCGGGATAGCGATGTCGAGCAGCAGTCAAAAATAGGGTTTTGTGCGCCTTTCATTTCTGATGAGCTAAGCGCGGCTATACGCTCCTGTATTCGGAAAGCAGAACTCCAGGACATAGTCCAGCTGATCGAGAGTTCGCCCCTAAACCTTAAGGGACAATTGGTCAGAAACCGCTTATATGACCGTGCTTGCACTACGGCATCTTGCGTAATTTGCCCATATGGAAAGGAAGGCGAATGTATGAGCACAGGGGTGGTCCATCTGATAACCTGTCAGATGTGCAGGGAGGAGTATGTGGGAGAAACCAGCAGGCATCTTTGTGTAAGGATTAAAGAGCACTTGGATGGCCTTAGGAACTCCAAGGTTTCTACTCCATTGGGGGAACACCGGGTGCGCGTGCACGAAAACAGCCGTTTCGATGTAGGTGTCACGATCCTTGCACGAGAACCAGATATCGCTGCTCGCAGAACTCTGGAGGCCTTCTGGATAAACTCCAGAAATCCGCAAATTAACAGAAAGGACGAATGTGTGGCGATCACTCAAGAACTAGCCCCTTTTGTTGACCTTTGTGGGTTTTGATTTGCCAATGGGCTTGATCGGCCTTCTGAAGGCTAACGAGGTGGGTGGTCTGATGTGGTCCCGCTCATTCACCCGCCATCTGAGTTCAACTGAGGGTGTCTGGCAGGCCTTGGTCTGTTTTCTGAAGGTTAGTACCCTTAAAAATGCCTTACGACGTTGTTTTCGCCTACTTTTTCTTTAGAACTTTTTCCTTTTTGATGTGAAATAGTGCTTGGTCGGCTAAATCCCTATGTGTCTTTCGCATTCCAGACTCCGACGAAGGCGAAAACGCCGAAGCGCTAGCTGAATAAAACTGTATGATCTCGGACAATTGCTCAACCAAGTGCTACTACAATACCATATAATGCCGAGATTTATTGAAAGTCGAACGTGGAATTTACTTCGCGATGTGCCAGCAGACTACTATCAACTTACTATGGAAGTGCTGTCTCTTCGACAGAAGATTGTTCAAGCAAGACAGGCCACCCATTTCCTCCGACGCTGCCAACGTCACAGTGTTATCCCAAGCTTCATTGAAGGGAAACGTTTATCGAAACTATGCGGCAGCCCCCATGGCGACAAGAACGTACAAGCAGTCGAGCGACAACTTCTTAGGATTGCTATCAAGAACAAGAGAGATCACTTGTATACTTTGTTGAATAGATGTGTTGGTAAAGAAGTGTGTTGTGAACGTTTTCTGCCGAGCCGCCTGTAGAGGAGAATTGTGGGTGAGTCAAAGACCATCTGTGATTGTATCCGATCTAGGACCAAAGTAACACTTCAGGAAAAGTTTTCTAGATTATTGGAGCGTAAACGGTGTCGTAATGTACATACTACTACTACACCTGGTACTGAAACCTTAGCGGAAACCCTGGTGTCGAAGATAGTGTGGGTGATGAGCGCAGCCATCGGGTCACGGTTATTGGTGACGCCCTCTGTCCCAAGATGCGCTCTCTGTACTGGATTTGGGGCCAAGTTTTGCTCCTAGTCGTTCTTTGTGCTGTAACTTGTCACGCAAAATCGTTGGCAGCCTGCAATCGTTACATGACCGTCTGCGGCATCGAGCGAAAATCGATTTACTAGGACCTAGAGCTAGTAATGCTATTAGCACTGCTTTGCCAACTCCACCGTTTCCTCCGACTTACCTTATCCCCAAGGAGCCTAATATTGTGGTTGACACCAAGTTTCGGCTATTCTCGACCTCATTACTTACAGTGTTGCGTCGTTATTCTGGAACTCGGGTGCAATCCAACCTCACTATTGCGCAAACACGGGGACTAAGGCAAGTTCGGGATCTTGTGGCAGCTGGCACCATAAAAATCAATGTCAGCGACAAAGGAGGAGAATTCGTGGTTCTCTCTCAGGACTTAGACCGGGCTATAACTCGCTTACATCTAGAAGACCGATCTTTGTACGCCCCTTCCACCTCTGAGGAGTTTGCTCGGCAATGCCGTCGCCTAAATAGGAAATGGAGCGAAATTATCAATGCAGTCAGGTTGCCTCGTAGCACAGCTGTTCGTCTCAAAAATGACCTACCCGTTTGCCCTGTCTTGTACACGCTCATCAAAACGCACAAATTGTCCGCAGAAAACATCATCACAGCTGACCCATCGGTTTTCAAAATTAGACCCATTATGAGTAATATCGGCGGCCCCACAGACCGAGTCTCATGGTTTCTCAACACCATTCTTGTCCAGCTCTTCAAATTTCTGCCCGCTCACCTTCCAAATACTGGTAGATTCCTACAAAAACTGGCTGACCGTAGATTGGAAGACGGTTTCGTTATGGAGTCTTTCGATGTGACATCTTTGTACACCAATGTTTCTAATGACTGCGCTCTGCAGGCGGTCTCTGAAATTCTTGCGGAACACCAGGCCAATGTCAATCTCTTCGGTCTCTCTGTAGCTCAACAAATGGCGTTGCTCAGGGAATGCCTGAATTGCAACATTTTCCGGTGGTCAGGAGAATATTTCAAACAAATTAGGGGTCTGGCAATGGGACAAAGGTTAGCACCTGTTTTGGCAGTGTCGTTCATGTCAAAAGTGGAATTGCCAGTTTTAGATTGCCACCCAGTCATCTACTGTCGTTATATCGACGATTGCTTCATAGTGTGCCCTACTCGAACCGAGATGGACACCTGTTTTGATCTTCTTAACAAGCAATCGGAACACATTAAATTTTCACGGGAAAAACCATCGACTGCTGGGTGGCTTCCGTTTTTGAATGCCCAGGTCAAACTTTCCGATGGGTCATACAAAACTAGGTGGTTTCGCAAACCAACAAATAAAAACATCCTTGTCCACTTCAATTCTGCTCACCCCACAAACACCAAAAAAGCCATCATCAAAAACATGTTCCGCACGGCCATCGCAGTTTCCTCAGATAGCGCGCAGAAGACCGCCTCGGTGAAAATGGCCCAGCGCATCGCTCAAGAAAACGGCTATCCTACCAGATGTCTAAATCGTTTTAGGCGGCGACCACCCCGAGCAAATAGCGATGTCGAGCAGCGGTCAAAAATAGGGTTTTGTGCGCCTTTCATTTCTGATGAGCTAAGCGCGGCTATACGCTCCTGTATTCGGAAAGCAGACCTCCAGGACATGGTCCAGCTGATCGAGAGTTCGCCCCAAAACCTTAAGGGACAATTGGTCAGAAACCGCTTATATGACCGTGCTTGCACTACGGCATCTTGCGTAATTTGCCCATATGGAAAGGAAGGCGATTGTATGAGCACAGGGGTGGTCTATCTGATAACCTGTCAGATGTGCAGGGAGGAGTATGTGGGAGAAACCAGCAGGCATCTTTGTGTAAGGATTAAAGAGCACTTGGATGGCCTTAGGAACTCCAAGGTTTCTACTCCATTGGGGGAACACCGGGTGCGCGTGCACGAAAACAGCCGTTTCGATGTAGGTGTCACGATCCTTGCACGGGAACCAGATATCGCTGCTCGCAGAACTCTGGAGGCCTTCTGGATAAACTCCAGAAATCCGCAAATTAACAGAAAGGACGAATGTGTGGCGATCACTCAAGAACTAGCCCCTTTTGTTGACCTTTGTGGGTTTTGATTTGCCAATGGGCTTGATCGGCCTTCTGAAGGCTAACGAGGTGGGTGGTCTGATGTGGTCCCGCTCATTCACCCGCCATCTGAGTTCAACTGAGGGTGTCTGGCAGGCCTTGGTCTGTTTTCTGAAGGTTAGTACCCTTAAAAATGCCTTACGACGTTGTGTTTCGCCTATTTTCTTGAAAACTTTCTCTATTTGCTGTGAAATAGTGCTTGGTCGGCTAAATCCTTATGTGTCTTTCGCATTCCAGGCTCCGACGAAGGCGAAAACGCCGAAACGTTAGCCGAATAAAACTGTATCATCTCGGACAATTGCTCAATCAAGTGCTACTACAATACCATATCATGCCGAGATTTATTGAAAGTCGAACGTGGAATTTACTTCGCGATGTGCCAGCAGACTACTATCAACTTACTATGGAAGTGCTGTCTCTTCGACAGAAGATTGTTCAAGCAAGACAGGCCACCCATTTCCTCCGACGCTGCCAACGTCACAGTGTTATCCCAAGCTTCATTGAAGGGAAACGTTTATCGAAACTATGCGGCAGCCCCCATGGCGACAAGAACGTACAAGCAGTCGAGCGACAACTTCTTAGGATTGCTATCAAGAAACAAGAGAGATTCACGGTATTTACTTTGTTGAATAGGATGTGTTGGTAAAGAAGTGTGTTGTGAACGTTTTCTGCCGAGCCGCCTGTAGAGGAGAATTGTGGGTGAGTCAAAGACCATCTGGTGATTGTATCCGATCTAGGACCAAAAGTAAGCACTTCAGGAAAAGTTTTCAGATTATTGGGAGCGTAAACGGTGTCGTAATAATGTACATACTACTACTACACCTGGTACTTGAAACCCAGCGGAAAACCCTGGTGTCGAAGATAGTGTGGGTGATGAGCGCAGCCATCGGGTCACGGTTATTGTGTGACGCCCTCTGTCCCAAGATGCGCTCTTCTCTGTACTGGATTTGGGGCCAAGTTTGCTCCTTTAGTCGTTCTTTGTGCTGTAACTTGTCACGCAAAATCGTTGGCAGCCTGCAATCGTTACATGACCGTCTGCGGCATCGAGCGAAAATCGATTTTACTAGGACTCCAGAGCTAGTAATGCCATTAGCACTGCTTTGCCAACTCCACCGTTTCCTCCGACTTACCTTGATCCCCGTGGAGCCTAATATTGTCAGGTTGACACCAAGTTTCGGTCTATTTCTCGACCTCATTACTTACAGTGTTGCGTCGTTATTCTGGAACTCGGGTGCAATCCAACCTCACTGGTCATTGCAGCAAACACGGGACTAAGGCAAGTTCCTGGGATCTTGTGGCAGCTGGCACCATAAAAATCAATGTCAGCGACAAAGGAGGAGAATTCGTGGTTCTCTCTCAGGACTTAGACCGGGCTATAACTCGCTTACATCTAGAAGACCGATCTTTGTACGCCCTTCCACCTCTGAGGAGTTTGCTCGGCAAATGCCGTCGCTCTAAATAGGAAATGGAGCGAAATTATCAATGCAGTCAGGTTGCCTCTGCAGCACAGCTGTTCGTCTCAAAATGACCTACCTGTTTGCTCCTGTCTTGTACACGGCTCATCAAAACGCACAAATTGGGTCCCGGCAGAAAACATCATCAGCAGTGCTGACCCATCGGTTTTCAAAATTAGACCCATTATGAGTAATATCGGCGGCCCCACAGACCGAGTCTCATGGTTTCCTCAACACCATTCTGTCCAGCTCTTCAAATTTCTGCCCGCTCACCTTCCAAATACTCTGGTAGATTCCTACAAAACTGGCTGACCGTAGATTGAAGATCGGTTTCGTGCTATGGGAGTCTCTTCGATGTGACATCTTTGTACACCAATGTTTCTAATGACTGCGCTCTGCAGGCGGTCTCTGGAATTCTTGCGGAACATCAGGCCAATGTCAATCTCTTCGGTCTCTCTGTAGCTCAAATAATGGCGTTGCTCAGGGAATGCCTGAATTGCAACATTTTCCGGTGGTGGTCAGGAGAATATTTCAAACAAATTAGGGTCTGGCAATGGGACAAAGGTTAGCACCTGTTTTGGCAGTGCGTCGTTCATGTCAAAAAGTGGAATTGCCAGTTTTAGATCGCCACCCAGTCATCTACTGTCGTTATATCGACGATTGCTTCATAGTGTGCCCTACCTCAAACCGAGATGGACACCTGTTTTGGATCTTCTTAACAAAGCAATCGGAACATATTAAATTTTCACGGGAAAACCATCGACTGCTGGGTGGCTTCCGTTTTTGAATGCCCAGGTCAAACTTTCCGATGGGTCATACAAAAACCAGGTGGTTCCGCAAACCAACAAATAAAAACATCCTTGTCCACTTCAATTCTGCTCACCCCACAAACACCAAAAAAGCCATCATCAAAAACATGTTCCGCACGGCCATCGCAGTTTCCTCAGATAGCGCGCAGAAGACCGCCCTCAGAAATGGCCCAGCGCATCGCTCAAGAAAAACGGCTATCCTACCAGATGTCTAAATCGGTTTTAGGCGGCGACCACCCTGAGCAAATAAGCGATGTCGAGCAGCGGTCAAAAATAGGAGTTTTGTGCGCCTTTCATTTCTGATGAGCTAAGCGCGGCTATACGCTCTCTGTATTCGGGAAAGCAGACCCTCCAGGACATGGTCCAGCTGATCGAGGAGTTCGCCCCAAAACCTTAAGGGACAATTGGTCAGAAACCGCTTATATGACCGTGCTTGCACTACGCGCATCTTGCGTAATTCTGGCCCATATGGAAAGGAAAGGCGATTGTATGGAGCACAGGGGTGGTCTCATCTGATAACCCGTCAGATGTGCAGGGAGGAGTATGTGGAGAAACCAGCAGGCATCTTTGTGTAAGGATTAAGAGCACTTGGATGGCCTTAGAACTCCAAGGTTTCTACTCCCATTGGGGGAACACCGGGTGCGCGTGCATGAAAACAGCTGTTTTGGATGTAGGTGTCACGATCCTTGCACGGGAACCAGATATCGCTGCTCGCAGAACTCTGGGAGGCCTTCTGATAAACTCCAGAAATCCGCAAATTAACAGAAAGGACGAATGTGTGGCGATCACTCAAGAACTAGCCCTTTTATTGACCTTGTGTGCTTTACCTTGCCAATGGGCTTGATCGGCCTTCTGAAGCGCTAACGAGGTGGTGGTCTGATGTGGTCCTGCCTATTCACATACCGCCATCTGAGTTCAACTGAGGGTGTCTGGCAGGCCTTTGGTCTGTTTTTCTGGCTGGTTGGTACCTTTAAAATGCCTTACGACGTTGTGTTTCTCGCTCGCTGAAAACTTTCTTCTATTTGCTGTGAAATAGTGCTTGGTCGGCTAAATCTTTATGTGTCTTTCGCATTCTAGACTCCGACGAAGGCGAAAACGCCGAAACGTTAGCCGAATAAAAACTGTATCATCTCGGACAATTGCTCAATCAAGTGCTACTACAATTAACTACTTCACTTATTACTGCTTATCATATCAAGTGATATTATCAGTTGGTAGATCAAATCGCTTAAACACGTTGTAGGCTGTACTTTTCGATGGGAAGGGTTAGGGAAAGTGACTAACAAGTTTGTTACTTACTGTTTAACATTAACTACTTCACTTATTACTGCTTATCATATCAAGTGATATTATCAGTTAGTAAATCAAATCGCTAAAACACGTTGTAGGCTGTTTTTTTTTCGATGAGAAGGGACAAGGAAAGTGACGCACAAATTTGTTACCTACTGTTTAACATTAACTACTTCACTTAAACAAGTTTGTTACTTACTGTTTAACATTAACCACTTCACTTATTACTGCTCATCAAATCAAGTGATATTATCAGTTAGTAGATCAAATCGCTAAAACACGTTGTAGGCTGTACTTTTCCATGGGAAGGACAAGCAAAGTGACTCACAAGCTTGTTATTTATTGTTTAACATTAACTACTTCATCACTTATCACTGCTTTATCATATCAAGTGATATTATCACTTGGGTAGATCAAATCGCTAAAAGATGTTGTAGGCCGTACTTTCGATGGCAAGGACAAGGAAAGTGACTAACAATGCTTGTTACTTACTGTTGTTTGACATTACCTACTTCACTTATTACCGCTTTATCATGTCAAGTGATATTATCAGTTGGTAGGATCAAATCGCTAAAACACGTTGTAGGCCAAATACTTTTCGGGATAGGAAGGGGCAAGGAAAGTGGACTAACAAAGTTTGTTACTTACTGTTTAACATTAACTACTTTACTTATTACTGCTTATCATATAAAGTGATATTATCAGTTGGTAGATCAAATCGCTAAAACACTTTGTAGGCTAAAAATTTTCAGATGGGAAGGGATAAGGAAAATGACTAACAAGTTTGTTGCATTTTACTGTTTAAATATGAACTATTTCACCATTACTGCTCATCAAATCGGAAGTGATATTATCAGTTAGTAGATCAATTCGCCAAAACACGTTGTAGACTGGTACTTTTCCAAGCGGAAGGACAAGCAAAAGTGACTCACAAGTTTGTTATTTATCATTTAACATTAACTACTTCACTTATTACTGCTTATCATATCAAGTGATATTATCACTTGGTAGATCAAACTTCAAAGACATGTTGTAGGCTGTGCTTTTCGATGTGAAGGACGAGGAAAGTGACTAACAAGTTTGTTACTTACTGTTTCAATATTAATCATTTTACTTATTACTGCTTATCATATCAAGTGATAATGATCAGTTGGTAGATCAAATCGCTAAAACACGTTTTAGGCTGTACTTTTTGATGGGATGGGACAAGGAAAGTGACTAACAAATTTGTTACTTACTGTTTAACATTAACTAATTCACTTATTACTGCTTACCGCATCAAGTGATATTATCGGCTGGTAGATCAAATCGCTAAAAGACGTTGTAGGCAGTACTTTTCGATGGGAAGGGACAAGGAAAGTGACTAATGCCGTTACTTACTGTTTTAACATTAACTACTTCACTTATTACTGCTTATCATATCAAGTGATAATATCAGCTGGTAGATCAAATCGCTAAAACACGTTGTATGCTGTACTTTCTGACATGTTAAGGACAAGGAAAGTGACTAACAAATTTCATTACTACTGTTTAACATTAACTACTTCACTTATTACTGCTTATCATATCAAGTGATATTATCAGTGCTGGTAGATCAAATCGCTTAAAAGACGCGTAGGCTGTACTTTTCTGATGGGAAGGGACAAGGAAAGTGACTCACAAGTTTGTTACTTACCGTTTACCATTAACTACTTCACTTATTACTGCTTTTCATATCAAGTGATAATATCAGTTGGTAGATCAAATCGCTAAAACGCGTTGGAGGCTGTACTTTTCGATGAGAAGGGACAAGGAAAATGACTCACAAGTTTGTTACTTACTGTTTAACATTAACTACTCGGACAAATGTTAGACTGACCGCGCGCAACTTTTCCCCTTTAGTACTGGACTGCGCGCAAGAACCGTTCCTGATCGCGCGCAAAGATAACGTTTTTAGACCAAACGGCGCGCAACGCTCAAGCGGTCGGAACGATCACAAAAAAGATGCCCGCGTTTCGGACCACGTTTGCGCGCCTTGCGGCCGCCATCACAAACCGTTCGGACCGACAGCAACACCGAAAAAGCGCGCAGAAACCGTGCCGCATCGACCGCGTGCATCATTCATTTTCAGGCGTGCGGAAAATTGTGTATGGTGTGTACGGACACTCCTGCATTTAGCTCCACGCGTGAATAATTTTTTGCTGCGGTGTTTGTACTATCTTGCTTTTTTGACGTTTTTCTTCGTTTCTCTCTCTTCCCATTCTGTGATTCTGTGTTCCCGGATTCTATACGTGTTCAAATCAGTCTTATGATTGCATGGCATAAGAAGTTTAAGCCGAAGTTAACAAATAGGTAATTGATTGACGGTAATATTGAAAACGGCTAAAGGTGTAGGGTTTTTAGATAAAAAGCAGATCGTGAAAGGTGTAAAGGGATTCTAGTATGTAAACAATCAGCGCCAGAAAAGTGGGCGGGTCTTCAGGGAAGGAGTGCGCACAACATCGGCTAAAGTGCGTAGGGATTCGAAAAAACGTGAGGCGTGAGGAAACAGTTTTTTTGGGAGAGGGCGTATTATGGTTCTCAAAACAGTAAAGATGTTTTGGAAAGTGGGCGGGGCTTCAGAAGTCGAGGCACACCATCGGCCAAACTGCAGGAGGGATTCTGGAAAAAATTGTGAGCAAACAGTTTTTTTGGGGGACGTATTATGGTTCTCAAAAACAATATCGATATGTTTTGGAAAGTGGGCGGGGCTTCAGAGAAGGAGTACGCACAACATTCACTGAAGGGCGTAGGATTCAAAAACAAGAGGTGATCGTTGTGGGGTGTATTATGGTTCTCAAAACAATACTTAATAAGTCTTGGAAAG